>JACEGR010009311.1:0-27783 GCA_014170235.1 Listronotus bonariensis
TTAACACCATGTAGCTTAAAAGTTAGGAGGTTTAGGACATATGTTCATATGAACTTTTCTTCCTAAAATGAGCTAAGGAATCATGTCCTGCTTTTTTGAGCCAATAACAATGACATGATGACAGCTTTATATTATATTTTTTAAAAACACTAGTGTTGTAAAGTACTTTGCAACACTAGTGTGATATAAGGCATTTTCTATTCATGAAAAACAGTGTGCTATTTACTATTTTCACATGTGGTCGGAGGAAAAATAGTGTACATTACTTGTGTGAAAATCACTCTTACACGCGTGGGTTTGTCGAACCGGCTGACGCCTCGTGCAACAATATTCCCACCGTGTGAAATAAAGTACTTTCTCCACCCTTTGTAATGTAATATACTATTGTGTCATCATAACTTTTTAATTTAACAGCAGATATCAAAAAAGCTAAACATTTTATAGACAATCAAAAACTTAAAAAATAAGGTACTATTTATTAAAGTCAATAAACCTCACCGTTTAGGCAATCAATAGATCAAAGTCTTCATCAGTTCCACTCAAATTCACCTACATACATACAGGGCGTCCAGTAACTCAACCGACAAACTGAACCAAACGATTCTACAAAACTTCATATAAACATATGTCCTAAACGTTTTAGTTGTTGAACTATTGGTAAAGTTACATTCGGCTGGTAAATCAGATGGAACTTATTGCCCAGCCACACGACTGTGTGTGTTTTATCCTTTTTATACTGTGGTTAAGTCTGCCCGTCGCTTGGCAGGGGAATAATTTCGACGCTGTGTGGGAATCGACAGCGATGCTAAGGAAGGAGTATGATTTCACCCACGTTTCGGCAGCACTGCTCCAGATAATGCTTGGCAACGATGAGCTTATGATTTTAATGGGAAAATCCTTCTCATTACAGTTTTGCTAAATTTTCTCGGTCCCATACAAACAAAATCATATCTTACCATGTGATAATCAGTACACTAAAGTCTAAAAGAGTTTTTGTAGAAAATTAAACGCTCTACATTGTTATTCTTTATACTTTTGGATAATTCTAACCATTAAAAAGATATTCTAGGTCAAAGATAAAATGATTTTAGGAAAAGTAACTTTTTGTTTTTAATTTTGTAACTTACTTTAAAAGTATGAGACCTTCTTGTAGAACATTTAATTTCCGATAGAAATAGTAGAAACCCAATTGTCAATAGTTATTTTCCTATATGTTTTTCCTTTAATTTTGACCTTTAAATTTCTATGGTGGTTAGATTTCATCAAAAAACTATAAGACACTTTTTTGTAGAGTTACGCCCAATTTTCACAAAAAAAAAAAAAACTGTGTTTTTGCTGTATGAACAACGAATGGCGAGATATGATTTTTCGTAGAGGACTTTAGTAAACATATGCAACACTGTTATGAGGCAGATCTTCCCATTAAAATGATGAGCTTTTATTTTTTTTTTCTGATGACATATCGCAAGCCTATGATTTATTTTCAAGATGCCGATTATAAATCATTTATTTATAAATTCCGTGAATCGGATAACATTTGTTACAATACATACAATACAAGTTATTTAAACAAAGACTAACCTTTTTATTACTGCAAATTGTTAAGTGAATTATATTATATCAACCCAATCTAAAGCTATTTATGTGTTATTCTAAAATGCGCAATCGGTAATAAATGAGTTTCAAGACACCACTGATTTTAAATGTATGATGTAAAGCAACATATATTTACAGCAAAGCTAAGCAAAACATTTAAATTAGACTAGTCTACAGTAGGGTGAGTCAAAAAATCAACGATTTTTATTCTTGACTTCTGACCCTGAAAATGTGTTCCTAGGCACGTGAAGAGAATGCTCGGCAACGATAAGCTCATCATTTTAGGCGCGCTTGTGGCTGCTCCGGTTGTCTCGGCAGCGTCGATCTCCGGAGTTAAGCAGTGAAGTGCGCGCCCATAACTTGATGGGTGACCGGCGGGTTTTGGGCAACGGCACGCGGTGTTCTGCTCGGGGTGACGAACGGACCGAGCAACAACCATCCAAGTTATGGAATGAATGGTGTGTGAATGGGAAGGAGTAGGGGTCAAGGTACAATAAGCCTTCAGGCTGCAGTGCACCACCTAGGGGGCGGTCGTCGGGCCTGGGTGGGATGACCCCGAAAGGGCGAAAAAAAAAAAATAAAAGCTCATCATTTTAATGGGAAGATCTGCCTCATAACAGTTGTTGCATATTTTACTATACAAAAAAAGTCGTTGTTCATACAGCAAAACACAATTTTTTTTTGTGAAAATTGAACGCTCTACAAAAAAGTGTCTTATAGTTTTTTGATAAATCTTACCACTTATAAGAAATTTAAGGTTAAAAATTAAAAAAAAATATAGAAAAATAACTATTGACAATTGGGTTTCTACTATTTCATCGGAAATTAAATGTTCTACAAGAAGGTCTCATACTTTGGTAAAGTAAGTTACAAAATTAAAAACAAAAAGTTACTTTTCCTAAAATCATTTTATCTTTGACCTAGAATATCTTTTTAATGGTTAGAATTATCCAAAAGTATAAGAAACCTTTAATGTAGAGCGTTTAATTTTCTACAAAAACTCTTTTAGACTTTAGTGTATGATTATCACATGGTAAGATATGATTTTGTTTGTATGGGGACTGAGAAAATTTAGCAAAACTGTAATGAGAAGGATTTTCCCATTAAAATCATAAGCTCATCGTTGCCAAGCATTATCTGGAGCAGTGCTGCCGAAACGTGGGTAAATCATACTCCTTCCTTAGCATCGCTGTCGATTCCCACACAGCGTCGAAATTATTCCCCTGCCAAGCGACGGGCAGACTTTAACCACAGTATAAAAGGATAAAACACACACAAGTCGTGTGTGGCTGGGCAATAAGTTCCATCTGATTTACCAGCCGAATGCTTTGCGACCAATCGCCATGCTGTGTGAATTGAGAACGCGATGCTAGGAAGGGGTACTGATTTACCCACGTTTTTGACGAATTTCTATTCTCGAAGATGGGAGTCGATTCGTTCCTCCAAGTTTTAAAAGATCGATGTTCTCATGCTTTGACCCATTCTCAGGAGAATGAACATGTAATTTATAACATTTAACAAATTCTTGATGTATTTGTTTTTATAGGAGAATAGTTTTGTGTATATTAATAAATAGATGCTACAACCCAAAGACACACATGGGACACATATTTATTGGAACTTGCGTTAAACCAGAAAGAGATAAATACAATGGACAAATTGTTAGGACCAGTTACTCGTCTCATTCTTGTCTCTGCCAAGATGCTAAATTTGCAGTTACTTGAGCATCGTAGAGACCTATTGGGTTGCAAAGCTTAGATGATAAGAAGAAAAAATGTTATATAATGTATATTTTTTCATCGGTGGGGAAAGCTGCTATAGACTTTAAAATTTGTCAAAAAAATTATTACTTCGGCTTGGGGAAATCGTATTGAATTATACAGGGTGATTCAAAAATCGGTCACAAAACTTAAGGGGTGATTCTACGTGACAAAATAAGGGTAGCGCTTCATATAATTTTTTTCAAAATGTCATTCGTTTTCGAGTTACAAGCCGTCAAAGTTCAATTTTTATTTTGGTTTTTTTGCCATATTGCATTTATTTTTTAACCAGTCTAGTTGATATTTGGCACACAAATCGAGCTTTGCAAATTCTAAAATTTTAAGACAAAAGTACTTTTGTTAAATACTTACCCTAAACTTACACATAAAACTTAAAATTTATTTACCTCATAACTTTTTTATCTTGACAGATATCGCAAAGCTGGGGGCGCCATTTTATAAACAATCAAAAACCTAAAAAATAAGGTAGTCGATTAAAGTCGATAAACCCAACCGTTTAGACACCAATAGACATCAAAGTTTTCAACAATTTCAATCAAATTACCTACATACATACAGGGTGTCCAGTATCTCAACCGACAAACTTAACCAAACGATTCTACAACAAAAAAAGAAAAAAATTCTTATAAACATATATCCTAAACTTCTTAGTTTTTGAACTGCGGTGTGTAAAATATTTTAAAAAATTTTTTTGCGATATCTGTCAAAATAAAAAGGTATGATGTAAATAAATTTTAAGTTTTAGGTAAAGTGCCCCCTGGAGGTATTTCAAAAAGTACTTTTGATTTAAAATTTTAGAATCTTTAAAGCTCGATTTGTGTGCCAAATATCAACTGGATTGGTTAAAAAATAAATGCAATATGGCGAAAAAACCAAATAAAAATTGAACTTTGACGGCTTGTAACTCAAAAACGAATGACATTTTGAAAAAAATATATAATGCTCTCCCCTTATTTTGTCAAGTAGAATCACCCCCTTAAGTTTCGTAATGGATTTTTGAATCACCCTGTATATTTTTCGTTATCCTTAAATTATGTTCTTTAAAACAATTATCCTCTTCATAAGTATGCATTTATTATTTAATTTTAGAAAATTGTATTTTTTTTATCTTTGGACAAACCACGAAGGCTAAAAGCCTAAATACTAACGTACCGTGGGTGTCTTAAGCAAGGTAAGAGAAAGTTTGTTGACACGGGACTTAAATACTTGAAGGAAAGACCTCCGCGGGCAGCAGGTTCCACAACCTAGACACTCTAGGGATAAAAGAACGAACAAAGTGGAAAGTTCGGGGCCTGTCCAGTTGGACCGTATAGGGATGCATACGCGGAACCACAAGTTTCTCTGTTGGGAACCGTAAGTGGAGGAACTATACTGGACAATTCTTCAGAGCAGAAGCCATGGAAGTACCTATTAAAAAGCGATAAATCCCCCACAGCCCGACGATGTGCAAGAAAGGGAAACCTTCTGTAAGTGAAGGATCATTAATGAGACGAATAACTCTTCTTTGAATAGAATCAAGAATGTTTAGGGTTGTGGGGGACGCCATGCCCCAGATATGAGAACAATATTCCAAGGTAGGTCGGATTTGGGACACATATAAAGTGTATAAATTAGAAGGGGAAAAATACTTTTGGCTCGAAAGAGAAATCCAAGCTTTTTGAAGCTGCCGTGACTATAGATACAATGTGTTTATGCCAGTTAAGATTACTTTCAAATGTGACGCCCACAAGATTAAAGGTGTCTTTGCTCTGTAAAACTTGGCCGCTCATAAGTAGAGGATGAGTATTTGATGACTCTTTTCGCGACAAGGAACATGATTGTGTTTTGGATGCATTAAAATGGACGAGATTTTTAGCGCCCCAATCGAATATTAAATTAAGATCCTGCGAAAGAGATATCTGCATCGCTCTGCGTTTGTTTTCCAAGTCAGGTTTAGTAATGGGTTTAGGAACCTGGAAACTGGAGTGAAGGGTACTATCGTCGGCGAAACTATGAATGGAATTAGTTGTGGACGAGATGTACTTACTTTTTGTACAAATAATACTAAAACAGTATAAATTCCTTTTTAATTTATTAGTCATTCAAATTTATTATTACTAGTATAATTTTCAATACTTTCTATTAATTTATTTGCAAACTAGTGACCCTGAACTAATAGAAATAATGACGAAATGAAAGGTAATATGACCGTTTGGTTCAGTTGATGTCTCGTTTACTGTTACATTGCATAAATTTATATTTAAACAAAACACTAATTAAAAGTGTAAAAGAAAGCTTCGAAGTGTTAAAAAAGTTACTTTTTACACACTTTATGTAGTGTACTAGAATGAAGTACTTTAGCTTCATGTTAACGATTAAAAAACAGCATTTTTTTAACGGTCGTGGAAAATTTTTAAGTTTTAGATCTTCTTTTTAAATTTACAAAGTAAGTTTGCTATAAACAAACGTTTTAATGGCATCAGTAACGATTTTACCTCGTGTCGGGCGAGATGCACAAAGCACAGGATAATTTTAAGCAATTCAGCTGGGATTAGATCCCAATCACTATAAAGTGTTAGACATAAAGTCAAAAAATTTAGCCAAGCAAAATTTATTTTATTTATAGATTAACTTAGCATGTTATGTAAATGGGTTATACTAGCTAACAATATAAAAAGAGTTATAAAAATAGAATAATATATATATATATATATATATATATATTTTTACCTTTGGAAAAACCACGAAGGCTTAAAGCCTAAATACTAACGTACACCGTGGGTGTCTTAAGCGAGGTAAGAGGGAGTTTGTTGACACGGGACTTAAATATTTTAAGATTTGGGGGAAGGAAAGACCTTCGCGGGCAGCAGGTTCCACAATCTAGAAACTCTAGGGATAAAAGAACGAACAAAGTGAGAAGTTCGGGTCCTGTCCAGTTGGACCGTATAGGGATGCATACGCGCGGAACCACGAGTTTCTCTGTTGGGAACCGTGACTGGAGGAACTATACTGGACAATTCTTCAGAGCAGAAGCCATGGATGTACCTATAAAAAAGCGATAAATCCCCACAGCTTGACGATGGGTAAGAGAGGGAAGCCTTTCTGTAAGTGAAGGATCATTAATGAGACGAATAGCTCTTCTTTGAATAGAATCAAGAATGCTTAGGGTTGTGGGGGACGCCATGCCCCAGATATGGGAACAATATTCCAAGGGAGATCGGATTTGGGACACATATAAAGTGTATAAATTAGAAGCAGAAAAATACTTTTTGGCTCGAAAGAGAAATCCAAGCTTTTTGAAGCTGCCGTGGCTATAGATACAATGTTTTTATGCTAGTTAAGGTTACTTTCAAATGTGACGCTCACAAGATTGAAGGAATCTTTGCTCTGTAAAACTTGGCCGCTCATAAGTAAAGGATGAGTATTTGATGACTCTTTTCGCGACAAGGAACATGATTGTGTTTTGGATGCATTAAAATGGACGAGATTTTTGGCGCCCCAATCCAATATTAAATTAAGATCCTGTAAAAGAGATATCTGCATCGCTCTGCGTTTGTTTTCCAAGTCAGGTTTAGTGATGGGTTTAGGAACCTGAAAACTGGAGTGTAGGGTACTATCGTCGGCGAAACTATGAATGGAATTAGTTGTGGACGAGAGAAGGTCATTGATGTGAAGAAGAAACAATGTTGGTGCCAGAACTGAGCCCTGAGGGACTCACTGAGGGACAGCATTTACTTGGTGAAAGCTTGAAGAATGGCCGTCCACAATAACTGATATACGCCGATCAGATAGATAACTAGAGAACCAAGTACAGAGTTTAGTTGAAAGACCATAGAAGGGAAGTTTATTAAGAAGTGCGGCATGCCAGACTTGGTCAAAAGCTTTGGATATATCAAGAGCAACGATCTGGGACTCACCTAGAAACTCAAGAGACTTATTCCAACAGTGTGATACGAAGGAAAGAAGATCTGCTGTAGATCTTTTGTGGCGAAATCCATACTGCCTGTCATGCAAAATTTTGTGTTTTTCTAAGTACTTAAGAATTTGTGAATTAATTAATTTTTCCATTACTTTACAAAAAACTGAGAGAGTTGAAATTGGTCTATAGTTAGATGGAAGGGATTTAGATCCTTTCTTGGGAATAGGTTGAACACGTGCAGCTTTCCAGCTCTCCGGAAAGATACCTGTGTCGTAAGAAATTCGAAAGAGCCGAGTTAAGATTGGTGCAAGTTCTGGAGAACATTTTTTTAAAACGATTGCTGGTATGCCATCCAGTCCAGACGATTTCTTGGTGTTAAGGGAAGAAATGATACGCTTAATGTGTTTTACTTTAAAAATAATATCGGGCATTTTATGAGGAACTGGGGTAACCGCTGGAATTGGATGATTTACGGGAGGGTCATATATGTTAAAATGGTAATAATAAAAAAGATTTAATGTTTTTTAAAACAAGCTTTGCTGAAAAGAGCAAGAAAAATGACACAAACTGGTATGAAATTTAAATTCAAATATTGCGTATATTCTTTTTTTAAAAAACTTTAAAAACTGATAACAAATAATATCTATTAAAAAGTAATTTAACCTTTTAAAAATAGACTACCTAATAAACATTACCCATATCTAGCATCAATATATTTATGTAGCTCCTGGTAAAAATAGGGACATGTTAAATAGATTACACCTGTTTTAAAATAAATCTGCTGCGAAAAAATACATTAAACGGTCTCGGGAGTTGGATTGAATTCATTTAAAATTTAGTAGTTTTTTTGGAAAAGCGCTTGTACGCGTCAATTTTGTTTTTGTCTGCCGTTTTTTTCGAAGTAAAATCATGTATATAGGGTGACCTATAAATAAACAACGACCATCAACTTATTTTTTTAAAGGAAACACCTTTCTTTTATTTACATGTACAACTCTTACTATTTTTCATGTACCATGTCTTATACCTCCAGTCAACAATTCAAAAATTTCATTCAAAAGTAACGTCGTGCAAGTTGAAAAAAAAATATTTCAGGGATTTGTTTTTCGAAAAAAAAACTTTAATTGATAAATGTAATAAAAAAGGTGTTTATACATACTTATAAAAGTAAAGTTGATGGTAGTGTACCTATTTTTGGAACACCCTATAAGTATACATAGTTTTAACATGAAAAAAACCGCAGCTAAAAAATCAACTCTAAATTTTAAATGATTTTTTAAAGTACGACCCCTTACAAAATTTAAATAAAATTAATAGTAAATTTCTCGATGTTGACTTTAGGTATAGGAATTAATAACTGAATAAATAAAAACATTTTATTTTTCACTGCTAATCTAAGAAATATTTACTTTACATACTTTACTTTATTTCATTCTCCTATAACGAGAATTAATATTTCTCACCCTTGGTACGAGCACAAGAATAAATATATTAACCAGAAGGATATCTCTTTTACCTTGAGCGGCGCAGGCTGTGACCTTCGAGGGCTACTAAACCGAAATTCTAAATCGAAATTGCGCAAAGCAAAATACAAATTGCGTCAATCCAACTGCAATACAATTCCAAACAAGTTTTAGGAAAGTTTTTTGGGTCAGATTGCTCAACTCTGGCACAGAAAACTGTGAAAATGATATGAATAATTTGCTTCTAAGAGTATCTGATGTAATTAAACAGAATGATAATTTTCCTATTATTAAACCTCCAACAGTGTCAGAAAGAGCGGATATACCAATTATTATTATTGACACAAGTTACCAAAAAGATACACTGCTAGAAACTAATTTCGTAAGATATTTTGCTGGATATCTAATTAAAAAATGTTTAGCTGTACATTCTTGCGAAATTTGTGAGGCATATTCAAAGGCATATCAAGATCTAGATGAAACGACTTTGTTTTGTTACCATAAAGCATATAAAAATGCTAATTTAGACGTATTTGGAAATTTGAATATGCCTCACAATGACTTCGTAAAGTTTATTTCATTATTAGAAACTTTATTTCAAATAAATTTTGAAAGTATTGTAATACAAAAAAATTAATTCAAAAGTTTGAAAATATCTGCAAAAATACTAGTTTTTTACATCCTTGTGAAAATTTTCCAATTAATTATTTAATTAAATTATTTGGTAGAGTTAGATTATTCCATACACTCAAATGTATAAACAAGAATTTCAAAAATGTTAAAAATAGAAAAATTGTCATATGGAAAAATAAATAGACACTTGTGTAAATTATACAATACATATTTTAAAAAACTGAAGCGTATCCAGAGTAAATATTATGATAGAAATGTCAATTGCCAACGATTTTATTATTTGTTTGATCAATACACCAGATTGATGAGAAGATTGGTGCGATCTGGTAGCTAGGACTTACCGAATTATTTTTAGCTTTTAGTACAATAAAACCGTTTAACATAAAAAATTTTTTTACATAATTTATTTTCAAGTTTTTAGTTTTGTTGTTAGTTGATACTTCTCATTCTATTGAGTTCGCCTTACTATAACTAACCAGAACTAACCAACGATTCTATATTGAAGTAGTTGTGGAAAATATGTAATTCGCCATTTTGCAGCAGCGTCCATCTTGAATTTTATTTTTTTATAGTGAGCTCTATTCTACCAACCAAGCCCTTTCATTTGATACCCATATTGAGGTAGTTGTGAGAAAAAATATGTAATCCGCCATTTTGTGGCGGCGATCATTTTGGATTTTAATTTTTTTATAGTGGGTTCTATTCTACCAATCAAGCCCTTCCATTTGATACCCATATTGAGGTATTTGTGAAAAAAAATGTAATCCGCCATTTTGTGGCGGCGGCCATCTTGAATTTTTTTTTATAGTGAGCTCTATTCTACCAACCAAACCCTTTCATTTGATACCCATATTGAGGTAGTTGTGAGAAAAATATGTAATCCGCCGTTTTGTGGCGGCGGCCATTTTGGATTTTAATTTTTTTATAGTGGGTTCTATTCTACCAATCAAGCCCTTCCATTTGATACCCATAGTGAGGTATTTGTGGAAAAAAAATATATAATCCGCCATTTTGTGGCGGCGGACATCTTGGATTATATTTTTTTCATAGTGGGTTCTATTCTACCAATAAAGCCCTTTAATTTGATACCCATATTGAGGTTGTAGTAAAGTAATATGTAATCCGCCATTTTGTATCGGCGGCCATGTTGGATTTACAATCATAAAGAATATGTTATATTGTATTGTCATCAAGACTAAGGAAGTGTACCAAATTTCAGATCGATCGGTCGTCAGGAAGGGGGTCAAATTTCAATTACTAGATTTGACCCAAAAAATAATTCCAAATAAATAACAAACAGGTCAAGTAAAACCGTTTAAAAATAGTTTTTTACATCCTTGTAAACAATTTCCAATTAGTTATTTAATTAAATGGTTTGTTACAGTTAGACTATTCCATACCCTCAAATGGATAAATAGAAACTTCAAAAATATGAAAAATAAAAAATTGTCATATGCGAAAATAAATAGACACATTTCATAATAATTTTTAATATATCTCAATACGACATATTATTAAAGCATCTGTTTTATTTGATTGCATAGATGTTATAAAATGCATTATAATAATATTAAAATATATTTTTAAGAGATATAGGTGCCTAAACATGGTCATTTCTTAGGTACGCTCATGAAACGCCTGCAAAATATGCAGTTCGAGGTCATGAGACGCGCTAGGAGACATCAAAGAAGCCGTCTTCGAGATATCCTTCTGGTTAATATATTTATTCTTGTGGTACGAGCATATACAAGATGGTGTGGCGAGAAAAAATCAAAAGTATAAAAGAAGAAGTTTTTATGGCATATTTCGCAGAACTTGCTAAAACATGTAAGCCCAATACCTTATGGTCAAGGTATTCCATGTTAAAAAGTGTCATTAAGATCGAAAAGAACATGGATTTAAGTAAATATTTTAAATTTACATCATTTTTGAAGAAGCAAAATGTGGGATTCAGACCCAAGAAGGCCAAAATTTTCTCGAAAGATGAAATAGAAAAATTTATTAATGATGCTCCAAATGATCTCTATCTAGCGATGAAGGTAGCTACAATTTTCGGACTTGCTGGTGCGTGTCGTCGAGAAGAATTATTAAAAATAAGCATTGATGATATTGACGATAAGGGGAATATTTTAATTGTAAATATTCCAGACTCCAAAAACCATTCTAGCCGAAGTTTTGTCATTTCCAAGGAAATTGAAAATGGAAAATGTCTAGCTTTGTATAGGAAGTATTTTAGTTTACGAAAGCCCGAAACACCACACAGAAGATTTTTTGTTAATTACAAAAAATTGGCTTGTACTGTCCAGTGCATAGGAAATTCTTTTGTCAAGATGTCCTCTGAAATAGCTGCCTATTTACGTCTTCCAAACCCAGAACTTTACACGGAACATATAGCTTTCGCCGTTCCTCAGCTAAAATGTTAGCTAATTCTGGTGAAGGCATAACGAATATTAAAAGACTTGGAGGTTGAAAGTCATCATCTGTTGCGGAAGGCTATCTAGAAAGCTCTACAAGTTTTAAGACGGACTTATCAAATAAAATATTATCCCAAAATTCATCTACCTTTGAACACAGCAAAACGCACTCAAGGTCTATTGTACCATCTTCTAGCAAGCAACAATGTATCTATGTGACCTGTAACGACCACCGGTTCAATTGCACCTCAACGGCAATCTCCAACTTACCCACAACAACTTGCCTCTGCGATTCATTTGCAAAATGCTACCAACTGTTCTTATACGTTTAATGTTGTTAATAATATTAAGCAGTACTGGTTAAAATAAATATTATTAAATGGTTGTTTAGTTTTCCACACACTCGTAGAAAAATAGCGTTCCTAACACGTGCCGAAAGTGCCTTTTCAGCACTTGACCGAACTCCACTTCGCGTCGTTCGGTCAACTGCAGTCGTGTGCGGAATAGTGGACTTTCAGCACTAGGTAGGAAATAAATATACTATTTTCTATTGTGACGTTTAATATTTTGGAATTTATATACAGGGTTACTTTACGTCACTTGGGCAAATGTACCATATGGAACTATCTATTGGGACAATGAGACCGGTGGACAATCACAACTAACTTTGCATTAAAAACCAACTTAACTTATTGAACTAATTAAATTTAGTACGGGCATATCCCTTGGGATAGCCCGTACGGGGCTTAACTCAAACTTTAACTCTTTACTTGACTTTACTAACTCTTTCTTATCTAATAAACAATCAATTCCCGTCTTAAAATTTTGTTCTCTTTAAATATTAAATTTTTCAGTATTTGTTTTGCATTTCTAGGCAACTCTGCTTGTTTAATGTTTTTGTTTTATTATTATAAGAGTAACCTAGAAAATTGTTTGATTTCTACTTTTTAAACCTTGACACTTCACGTATTGTTTTATGTACCAAATTTCCCAATGTTAAGTAACCCAATTATATTTAAATTTCCCAAAAATGTATATTTTTAAAATTCCCAAATGTATACCTTTTTGTACTAGGTGTTCACACTATCTTAAGAGATAAAGAAGTTATAAAGGGAACTACCTTTACAAAACATCCGGCATTTTGTTTATTAGGGTCTTGATTGAGACTTTATTTCAAATAAATAGGTATTACGATATATCAATAATTGTTTGAGATAATAAATATATTATTCTTTTTTTTTTCAGCGCTGATCACAAAATTTGGAGAGTATGGAAATACTTTACGCTACTAGACGGCTGGAAAAAGACCCCTATTTACATAATTATGGGTCTTATGACTATGTATAAACCATACAAACTATGGCTTGTGTACTTCGCTGGAGGTTCGACAATATTCTTGGGGGTACTACACCTACTGACATCCATATTTAAAAAAGTCCTTAAAAAAAGAAGAAGAAGAAAGGAGCATCGATTTGGTCACAGTGATCTTGATAGTTTGGAAAGGTGAGTAAAAGTTCTTAAATTTTCTGTTATATTGTGTAGAAAAAACTGTAAACGTAAGTCCCAAAAACATACAGGGTGAGTCAGAAGTCTTAAAAAGTTCCTTTACTTTTTATCCATTAAACGTTTTTAATACCTAATATACATATATTATACTCTACTGAACCAAGAGTTGGAGTAGCTAATAAGGCTTTGCCAACTGATTATATATTTTTTTAAATCCACTATTATTAATAAAAATTATTACATAATATTATTATTTTACAGGGTTGCTCACAAAAGCTTGACGGCATAAAGTTTTGTTTTTTTTTTTAAGGAATCTGTATATTGTTAAATTCCTCTTTCCATTTTACCACTTTTTTGTTATGGGTTATATGGGGTTAATTCTTTAAATTCAGAAAATATTGCTGTTTCTTTCGGAAAAATAGAAGATTTAAGACCTTCTTCCATAACGCTATCATTTTCCCAATTTTGAATATTATTAAAGTTGCCTAGGCAGGCAATTGCGTACTAGATCATATTTGTACATTTTTTACAGGTTATCAAGGAAACAGTGATAAACTTCCCATATATCATTTTTTGCCGGCGTTGTACATTTAATTTACTGGCATTGCCAACACTCTTTAATGGCAAGGCATTGGCAAAAAGATATCAAAAAGACGCGAAAGTGGGCAATTGGCCGTTATTAGGCCACGTGTTGCAGATAAAGTGATGGCATCCGTCATTAATAAGTTATTGGCAAAAAATGCATTTAAGATGATGGCATCCATCATTAATAAGTTATTGGCAAAAAGATAACAAAAAGACACGAAAGTGGGCAAATGCAGATACTCCCAAGCAGCAAGCTGACGTCTTATTGACGAAAATTGTCGCATATACTTTTTTTAAAAGCTAAAGTGATGCGATATTTTATTTGAAAATGAAAATATGAAAAAACTCCTTACTGCGCAATTTCCTTGCAATGCAAAGTACCATCTCTCGGAACACTGTCCAACTTGGAGATGCAGATTTTTACACTAGCCGAAGATATTTCTTTCAAAGCTAAGTGAGATCACCTACCGCAGACCGCTCTCGAATTATTTTTGTCTAATGGGTACGGTTTAGACGATAAAAAGCGAAGATATTGCAGAAACGTAGTAGTTTATTGTGCATTACGCCATCTATCGGTATGTCAAAAAACTATTAAATATATATAATATTCTTTATTAACACGTCTTTAAAACTTTTAATAAAGTTTTAAACAAAATGTTTACAGCTCCTAACAGTCTACTTGAATATCTTGCCTTCTCGACTAGCCATCACCACACTGAAAAAAATGATATCTTAAAACAAAAGCCTTAGATTTAATTCGAGAGAATTGTTACTTTCATATGTGTTAAAGAAATAGGATCTCAAACAGAAAAAATATGTTTTCAGCTTTGCGTACTAAATTCAAAAGAAGGTGCTTTTGTCATTAAAATAACCTTATTTTATTTAGTGACCCCAATGGGTCTACATTAAAGAACGATGTATTCCGTTAAAAACATCGAGCGCTTTCCCACTGAGAGATTTTTTCTTTAAGACAAGATAGTAAATACCACAGACTGAAATAAAATTTAATTCAATTAAGATAATTAATTATATTAAATAAACAACTAGTTCTCTTTTTGGTAGTTAAGAGAGGAATTCCTGCTTATCATGTCATTCACCGAGACCTCTCTTCTCCATCGATGATGCGTTTTGCCGAACCTCATAGGAGTTATCAAACTGGCTTTCCCGGGTCCAAGTTGAATAATACGAATAACAAGTGTATCTTATAAAAAAAAACTTTCGTTGTTCGACGGTAGGATATAATCGTACCGTTGATACCGTACTAAAAAGCATAATTCAGTGAATACTTATATTAAAGAAATAGGTTCTTTGACATAAAGGTTAAAGATTTTGGTATAGGTTCTTAAAAACAGAACCTATTATTTTAAAGAAAATTCATTAATATTTTGATAGAAACATTTAATATTTCTTTTGTTTAAAATCTTAAAACTTATATTTAAGATATTAAAAAGCTTAAATCATAAATATTTAGGTTCTTATTTCTTGATTCTGATATTCTTAAAATAATACTAAAGATATTTTAATTTAAAGAATTTCTTTTAAATTAAAGACATAAATGAAAGTATTTTTCTCCCAGTTTAAGAACCACTATTATTTTAAAGTAAGAAATAAATCTTGGTTTAAAAGCACAACTATTCAAAAAGAATGCATATTTTTAAAACCTTGTATTTGCTTAAAACAATACATTTTTTTTCTGTGTGCAATTAATCACACAACACACACTTATTAGGTAATGAATACATTTAATTATGTCTATTAAAAAACTCTTTTCTTTAAAAAGAAACTAAAAAGCTAGAAAATCACGTAGAAAACAAATGCACAAAGCGGTCACCTTCGGTCGAAATTAACGTAGCTAATTTTACCATCATTTTATTTTTATTCGCTCCAAAATACATAATAAACATTTTGTTTAACCTAATTTTTATTTGCATGATTTTTAACAATAAAATGTTATGAAAAGGCCATTTCCTTTAAATTATGTAAAAAACATAAAATAATGTTGTTTAGCTGCCATTATAAATAAAACAGACCAAAAAATTGCTTTAATGTTAGTTAAATACCAATGTTAATAATATGGTTTAAAAAGTATAAATATGCGTTGAAGGTTTGCCTTCAAAAATCCAATATTTATTTGCCTGCAACAAAAACGCGTGCTTTATTTAATCAGGATTGGTATGCCGCCATTTTTGTATGCTTGACGGCAATTCGCCTGCATGTAAAATTTATTGGCAATTAAGTGTTTATTTAGGGTTGACTTTTTAATACGTGTTAGATGTTGGCATAATATTGCCACCAATTGCCTATGCTTTACCATCAATGTCAATATGAAAAATGTACATTGCCGGCAAATAGTGTTTGCTGGGTAGTTTTTTAAAAAATAAGGGGTTTTATTAAAATAAATTTCACCCTTTCACCGACTGTTAAAAAATGTACCTACGTAGTATAAATGTGATTTTAAACAGGTAATATGGCTAACCCTAAAAATATCCATTTTCTGTGCCAAATAATCCCTAAATTTATTAATATGAATTTAAATGCAGCTTTATTAGGCATTTTGACCTTTATTATAATAATGGAAGCACTATATTATTATTTTCATTAAATAATTATTGCTTTTACAAATTATAGATTTTAATTGGGTGATTTATATTTATGTTTTCCGATAATTTATAATTTATATAAATACGTACATGTTCTCTCTAATTATTGAAATTTAAACCTTACAGAGAAAAAACGAAAACCAAATATATATACACAAGAATAAATATATATATAATAAAATTATTTTAGTCTATACAGGGTGTCTCAAAAAGTGTGACGTATCAAAGTTACATTTTTTTAAATGGAACACCGTATATTTTATGACGGTCTTAGATTCTACTTAAAAAAATAACTCAAGTTTGTTTATGGTACTAAGTGTCTAATTTTATTCGTTTTTGTGATGTTTAATTTTTTGAAAAATGCAGAGGAAAATTTAAATTGATTTTACTTTAACACTTTTAACACTTTAAACTTTAAGATATGTAACAAGATTAGAAAAAGTCTGCCATATCATACGTAGGTGAAATTAAGATCAAATATTGTACAGGGTGATAAAAAATAATTTCAATTTTTCAGAAAATCAAATAGCCATATCTCTCTTATTTTAAATGGAACACCCTGTATTTTTTTACGTCACATAATAACAAATAAAATACTCTTTCAAATGGTGTATAGGTTGCCTATACCTATCTTTTGTGCTTTTTAGTAAAATCTGTTTTTACAAATTTTTAGTCCAAATGTTTATTTAAATTAAAGTTGGCTGTGACATAGTAGGCATAAATATTTTTCTTAAGAAAATAACAACGACCATTTATTGATTACTAGTGTTTTAATCAGTTTAATTAAAATTTCAATGATTTTAAATAAAAACCCTTCTTCTACAACAATAAGATGATATTATACTGGTGGGATGTGAAAAAAATGGTTTATTTAGTCTAGAGTTAATCCTGAAAAATATTCGAGGAGAAACCATCTGAGAACCTTAATAGTTGCTTTAAAAAATTTGACACAGTGATTATGGATAATGGTAGAAACGAGTTATAGGTCACAGAATGTCGTCATGCCTGACCAAAGGCGTTATTAGGATTTTTAAAAGCACAAGTTTTATCATAACCACATTCAGCTAAAATAAGTGTTATTGGAAGTAGTATTATAAGCAACTAATGATTTTTTTTCTGTGAATTTTAAAAATAGTGGCAGATAATACAAAATATTTTAATTTTGTGCTTTTTTCCCTCAAATTTACATTTTGCAATAACGGCTTAGTAAATAGGCATAGCTATATCACAGCCTATTTACATTTAAATAGACATTTGGAATAAAAATATGTTAAAACGGAATTTACTTAAAAAGTAAAAAAGATAGGTATAGGCAACCTATATACCATTTGAAAGAGCATTTGGTTTGTCATCATGTGGTGTACAAAAATACAGGGTGTTCCATTTAAAATAAGAGAGATATTGCTATTTGACTTCCTAAAAAATTGAAATTATTTTTTGTTTACTCTGTATAATCTATGATCTCGATATGACCTACGTATGATAAGGCAGACTTTTCCTAATCTTGCAACAAATTTTAACGTTTAAGGAGTTTATATTGTTAAAATAAAATTAATTTAATTGCACCCTGCATTTTGAAAAAAAATCAAATATCACAAAAACGAATAAAATTAGACACTTGGTACTATTAACAAACCTAAATTATTTTTTATGTAGAATCTAAAACCGTCATAAAATATAGGGAGTTCCATTTAAAAAAATACAACTTTGATACGTCACACTTTTTTGATACATACTGTATAGAGTACAATAATTTTATACTGTGGCCTTATCCGACATGTATATGTTTCAGTATTTCCTTTTTTTAAAACCCCATGGTTATGCAGCAACAGACCGTGTCGAATATGGTGGGCCACCCTGTATATATATATATATATATATATATATATATATATATATATATAAAACTGTAACTGTAAACTATTTTCAATATTTCAAAAAAGACAATTTTATAGAAAATGATGGATTTTTTTAAATAGTAAAAACGTATATAAAAATCGCCATATGATATACAAAGAGATTCAAAAATAGCAACTTGATGTTAATTTGGCAAATACACAAACTTTGTAAATATATATTATTGAAACTGCCATGTTCAATAGTATTTTTTTGTTTTTGTTTATTGTCGATTTTTTCCAGCATTTAAAGGCAATAAAAATATGTCATATAACATTTTTAAATACCTTTTAAGCTTTTTGATGAATTGGTTTAAAAAATATATTTTTATTTTTCAAAGTTCTTTTTCATGATTTTAAAGCATATATGTACATGGGGCGATTCTTATTATAGCTCTTTTTATTTAGATGAACACAAATTATTTAAAAAGAGTGACTTTTTCAACATAATAAAAACAAAAAGTTACTTACATATACAGGTTGTCCAAGAGGAAGAAGGGCAATCTATTGGATTCATATAAAAACATGAAATGAATGTGAGAAGTTTCTAAAATTTTTTTGTAAAGCCCCTCTTTACAGAGATAGGGGCCCTTAAAGAACGCCACTTGAAATTTATTTTTCTTAAATATTTTTTTAGTACTGAATAATTTAAAATAACTTTTTAATATGACAAATACTAGTTGGGATATCTTAAAATGGTGTCCTTTTAAAACATTTCCATTCGGTACATCGCTAGGAGCGGACTAACTCTTACACAATAGTATTAATTATTTTTACGCCCTGTATACACTGATCTCGATGGATTGCTAATGTTATAACCTGCGCGAAAAAAGTTACATTTCATGGGCGAAAAAACCGGTTTGTGCGCAAGCCAGTTGAGGGTAAACGCACCCGGCGACAAACAAACTATCCGCATTATAGAAAAGAATTTGTTGACGGCGCGCGGCGTCCTGGTTTTCTGTTCGAAGTACGCTCATAAGGTTATTTAAGGAAAAAAATTATTTTAAATAAAAATTATAGGGTGTTCCTTTTAAAATAGCAAAATGTAACATAAGCTATGGATATTTAAAAAAAAGTAAAAAAACGATAACAAATTAAGCGATAGTTTATATTTAAATTAAAATATAAAAGTTGCCCCATATTGGAGAATCGTCCATGTTATTTTTGTGTTAACAGAAAGTCACAACCAAATGGCCAGAAAATGCTAAAAAAAAATAATAAAAAGTCTGTCTTTCTGTAAAAACCGCACCCTGACAATTTTTTTGTTATTTTTATAAAGAAAGCCGTGTGATTTTTTAAATCTTAAACTTAAAAAATATATTACAAAATTTTTGACACATTCTGTATATTATTTAAAAAATCTATTTCCATATTTTCATTACCACGTATATAAAAAAAATACACGTTATCTAATAAACAGTGTTGAAAATTTTGGGATTATCAATTTTTTAAGCAGCAATCTATTCGCGATACAATATACCTACTCAAAATTATGATTAAATTCAAAGTTTAAATAATTATTCTATTTTTTTAAAATAATACGATTAATATTATTTCTGAAAGGCATGTTAGCTTGCTGGTCAATATCTGCCACATGATTGATTAATTTATCCTGAAACGGCCTTTTCAAAAGGTTATGTAATTGTGTAACATTATGTTTTTGACAGTTTTGTTTTAGTAACACACAATTACAATAGTAAATATGACAGATAAGTTATAGATGACTTTTCAATAAACTCAATGCATTAATATCAAATGCTTTGATTTTATTACATTATATAAATATTATGTTAGTTAGTCCGGGAAATTAAGTAAATATTTTTTATCTAAATTATATACAAGGTGATAATTTTAAAAGGTACCACCCTTAATGTATGAACTCTTATAAAATAACTGAAAAAATTAAAAACACACTTTGTTTCTTTGGAAATTACTTTGTTCGCATATTTTTAATTAATTTATAGGTATAAACTCTCTAGAGGTAGTGACCGCAGCTAACCAAACGTTTTGACTAAAAATTCTGGTTAGTCCTGGATATCAGCGCCCAAAAAGTTCCATATACTTAAAGTCAAAATCGGAGTTGCGCCCACTTTCCAGACAATAACCAAAATATAAAAACTAATCAATATGAGTGGTTAGTGACTGGAAACTTTGGACTGGACATCTTTTGTAGTTGTTTAGATAACTTTGCCTAAAACATTTTTAAAAACACCAATGATTATCTAATCTTAATTTCTAACTTTCAGCAGTAAATTTGAAGAGGTAACTGAAGTTTTAGATGACTGTATGCCAGAGCCAATACCCGGAAGTAGTGTTTCGTTATCTGACAGTCTGCATACGGAACAAGACGTCATCCTCGAAATTTGACCGGAAGTTCATCAGCCTCCGGATTTGTTTAGGTAAAGGATATAATGTAACTCCATCTATTTAAATGCCCAAAATGTAAAATTTGAGGTTCAAAAACACCTTTAAATTTGTTACGGAATGGTCATAAATGGTCACTAAGTGTGAGGAATTGGTCATCCCTACGCCAACTTTTACAGCGTGTTTAAAATATTAAAGTGATCGAAAAATTTATAGCTCCTGAAATTAATCATACATGGCTTAATCAAAAGAATACCAATCCATAGAACCCCACAAGTGAGATTTCAGCGTACCTTAAAAATTTTTAGTACCTGCCCTGACCAACAGATGGCGAAAGTAGTACGATGTAGCTTTACTAATACGATTACCATCAGAAATTGATAGCAGTCGCTGACGAGCAGTTGGCCCGATCTTTTAGAGTGAGAATATACGCAAAATTTAATTTAAAAAAATCCCCGATAAATGGTAGTATCCATAAGATTATTAAATTTATGATTTCAGAATAGGATATATCGATGGGTTTTTGACAAAACATCGTAAGCGACATTCGTCAGTTTTACGGGAAACGTATTTTTTTTGACTTTATTTTAGATGAAGATATGTTCTATATTGGTTCGGCGGTTCATTTAATTAATGATAGTTATTTGGGTACACGCCAAAAAATAAATTAAATGTACCAAAAAATAAAGCAAGTAAATAAGGAACTAAAAATCGACGATTTGGTGGCAAGTCTGCCACCATTGTCAAGATAAATTGTATAAAAATAAAAAATTTAAAAATTAACTATTATTTAGGTTTAGAATTTTAAAACTTTTAGCTTTTTTTAGGAGATTCTGAAAATTTTGACATTAAATGTTAAATATGTTTGTTTTGTAATTCAAATTAAGAAAAAATCTAAAATAAAAACATTCAGATCTCGGTTTTCTTTAAAAATAACGCGATGGGAAGAAAAAATCGTTTCCCGTAAAATTGGCGAATGTCGCTTACGATGTTTTGTCAAAAACCCATCGATATATCCTATTCTGAAATCATAAATTTAATAATCTTATGGATACTGGGTCCATTTATCGGGGATTTTATTTTTATTAAATTTTGCGTATTTCCTCACTCTAACTGATCGGGCCGACTGCTCGTCAGCGACTGCTATCAATTTCTGATGGTAATCGTATTAGCAAAGCGACATCGTACTACTTTCGCCATCTGTTGGTCAGGGTAGGTACTAAAAATTTTTAGGGTACGCTGAAATCTCACTTGTGGGGTTCTATGGATTGGTATTCTTTGTTATAGGTATTTAATATTTGGTCGAAGATACTGAAATAAATATAAAGAATTTAAAATAACATAAATATATTTAGCACGTCAACATCAACAGTCGGAGGTCGTTTCATGCTTTAACAATTGGTCATGATTGATCATTAGAGTCAAATTTTCTTGCTAACTGTATTCGTCGACGTGGTTTAAACCGTATTTATAAACGATGATATAAACATTAACCGGGGCATACACGGTCATGCAAAACTGTCACATGTCAAAAAGCCAAAGCTCGCGCGCAAATTTGACCGTGTATTAAAAAACTGCCACATCTGGCTTGGCATGCGACTCGATGTCCGAGTTTGATTTTTAGTGGCGCGCGTCGTGCAAACTTGTACATGTGTAGGACACGTCAGTTAACGTTTCAGTTTAGGAACGTCGTTTACGGGGTTATATTGTTAGTTTTGAGTAAAGAAAATGGCTTTTTGGCGCCAGGAAGATGTGTTGCGTAATTTTAAAGATATGTACCAAGGTTATCCATGTTTTTGGAAAGTTAATAGTAATGAATATATTGACAAAAATGAAAAAACTTTTGCTGAATTACGCTTATGTTCAAGTTGATCACACCACCAGCTGCCAAAACTGACGCTGATCTGACAGGTACATCTGAATCGTGTGTATTAAAAGCTTCATTTGACATTTGCTTTCATGCAAGTGCGTCTCAGGTTTGCATGACCGTGTATACCCCGGTTTACGGTTTAGAATCAAAAAAATGTAGGTTTTCAAACCGTTGCATCACAGCGCAATAAACTTTTAGGTTATGATTAGGATTTTATTTTTTAGGGTTATTACCCATATAACATTTTTGCCGGCGTTGTACATTTAATTTACTGGCATTGCCAACACTCTTTAATGACAAGGCATTGGCAAAAAGGTATCAAAAAGACGCGAAAGTGGGCAATTGGCCGTTATTAGGCCACGTGTTGCAGATAAAGTGATGGCATCCGTCATTAATAAGTTATTGGCAAAAAATGCGTTTAAGATGATGGCATCCATCATTAATAAGTTATTGGCAAAAAGATAACAAAAGACACGAAAGTGGGCAAATGCAGATACTCCCAAGCAGCAAGCTGACGACGAAAATTGTCGCATATACTTTTTTTAAAAGCTAAAATGATGCGATATTTTATTTGAAAATTAAAATAGGAAAAAACTCCTTACTGCATGCAATTTCCTTGCAATGCAAAGTACCATCTCTCGGAACACTGTCCAACTTGGAGATGCAGATTTTTACACTAGCCGAAGATATTTCTTTCAAAGCTAAGTGAGATCACCTACCGCAGACCGCTCTCGAATTTTATTTTTGTCTAATGGGTACGGTTTAGACGATAAAAAGCGAAGATATTGCAGAAACGTAGTAGTTTATTGTCCATTACGCCATCTATCGGTATGTCAAAAAACTATTAAATATATATAATATTTTTATTAACACGTCTTTAAAACTTTTAATAAAGTTTTAAACAAAATGTTTACAGCTCCTAACAGTCTACTTGAATATCTTGCCTTCTCGACTAGCCATCACCAATTAATCACACAACACACACTTATTAGGTAATGAATACATTTAATTATGTCTATTAAAAAACTCTTTTCTTTAAAAAGAAACTAAAAAGCTAGAAAACCACGTAGATAACAAATGCACAAAGCGGTCACCTTCGGTCGAAATTAACGTAGCTAATTTTACCATCATTTTATTTTTATTCGCTTCAAAATACATAATAAACTTTTTGTTTGACCTAATTTTTATTTGCATGATTTTTAACAATAAAATGTTATGAAAAGGCCATTTCCTTTAAATTATGTAAAAAACATAAAATAATGTTGTTTAGCTGCCATTATAAATAAAACAGATCAAAAAAATTGCTTTAATGTTAGTTAAATACCAATGTTAATAATATGGTTTAAAAAGTATGAATATGCGTTGAAGGTTTGCCTTCAAAAATCCAATATTTATTTGCCTGCAACAAAAACGCGTGCTTTATTTAATCAGGATTGGTATGCCGCCATTTTTGTATGCTTGCCGGCAATTCGCCTGCATGTAAAATTTATTGGCAATTAAGTGGTTATTTAGGGTTGACTTTTTAATGCGTATAAGATGTTGGCATAATATTGCCACCAATTGCCAATGCTTTACCATCAATGCCAATATGAAAAATGTACATTGCCGGCAAATAGTGTTTGCTGGGTATTTACTTTAGTTTACACCGAATATAAAAATGTTTTACTTGCCATTTACATCCATGGTAAAAGTTTACAAAAAATGGCCGAAACAATGTTTGTAATGAGTTTGATGCATACGCCTGCTCGACAAAAGATAACTACCCATATAACATTTTTTGCCGACGTTGTACATTTAATTTACTGGCATTGCCAACACTCTTTAATGGCAAGGCATTGGCAAAAAGGTATCAAAAAGACGCGAAAGTGGGCAATTGGCCGTTATTAGGCCATGTGTTGCAGATAAAGTGATGGCATCCATCATTAATAAGTTATTGGCAAAAAGATAACAAAAAACACGAAAGTGGGCAAATGCAGATACTCCCAAGCAGCAAGCTGACGTCTTATTGACGAAAATTGTCGCATATACTTTTTTTTAAAAGCTAAAATGATGCGATATTTTATTTGAAAATTAACATAGCAAAAAACTCCTTACTGCATGCAATTTCCTTGCAATGCAAAGTACCATCTCTAGGAACACTGTCCAACTTGAAGATGCAGATTTTTACACTAGCCGAAGATATTTCTATCAAAGCTAAGTGAAATCACCTACCGCAGACCACTCTCGAATTATTTTTGTCTAATGGGTACGGTTTAGACGATATAAACGTAGTAGTTTATTGTCCATTACGCCATCTATCGGTATGCCAAAAAACTATTAAATATATATAATATTTTTATTAACACGTCTTTAAAACTTTTAATAAATTTTTATCCAAAATGTTTACAGCTCCTAACAGTCTACTTGAATATCTTGCCTTCTCGACTAGCCATCACCAATTAATCACACAACACACACTTATTAGGTAATGAATACATTTAATTATGTCTATTAAAAAACTCTTTTCTTTAAAAAGAAACTAAAAAGCTAGAAAACCACGTAGAAAACAAATGCACAAAGCGGTCACCTTCGGTCGAAATTAACGTAGCTAATTTTACCATCATTTTATTTTTATTCGCTCCAAAATACATAATAAACATTTTGTTTGACCTAATTTTTATTTGCATGATTTTTAACAATAAAATGGTATGAAAAGGCCATTTCCTTTAAATTATGTAAAAAAACAAAATAATGTTGTTTAGCTGCCATTATAAATAAAACAGATCAAAAAATTGCTTTAATGTTAGTTAAATACCAATGTTAATAATATGGTTTAAAAAGTATAAATATGCGTTGAAGGTTTGCCTTCAAAAATCCAATATTTATTTGCCTGCAACAAAAACGCGTGCTTTATTTAATCAGGATTGGTATGCCGCCATTTTTGTATGCTTGCCGGCAATTCGCCTGCATGTAAAATTTATTGGCAATTGAGTGTTTATTTAGGGTTAACTTTTTAATGCGTATAAGATGTTGGCATAATATTGCCACCAATTGCCAATGCTTTACCATCAATGCCAATATGAAAAATGTACATTGCCGGCAAATAGTGTTTGCTGGGTAGTTTACACCGAATATAAAAATGTTTTACTTGTCATTTACATCCATGGTAAAAGTTTACAAAAAATGGTCGAAACAATGTTTTTAATGAGTTCGATGCATACGCCCGATCGACAAAGATAACTATATTGTTTTTAAACCATTGTCCGCGATGTATTTAAACACGATTAAATACGTGGCGTATATGACATCACCGTTTAGCAACAAAATGTAATGTTTTTAAAATGTTCATCAATTTTAGGCGTTCAACCAATTATAACCGCGGTAATAATTAGTGACAACTTTGACGTATAATACATTATTTAAACGTCAACATAACCGATTGGTAAATACTGTTTTAGAATTGGTTCTTTAATTAAAATTGATGGTTTTGAACCGTATTAACAACAAAAAATGGCCTAAGTCGCAGTAATTTGTGAGCAGTAAAATAAAATTAAGAGAAGTTATTTCAAATCTACAACGGTGGTTTTACACTGCTTTTTTGAAAAATATGTATATAGTCTCAATTTTAACATTTGGCATTATTAAATGCTATACAGAATCAGCTAAATTAAGTC
This sequence comes from Listronotus bonariensis, assembly GCA_014170235.1. Taxonomy (NCBI): domain Eukaryota; kingdom Metazoa; phylum Arthropoda; class Insecta; order Coleoptera; family Curculionidae; genus Listronotus; species Listronotus bonariensis. The sequence goes on from JACEGR010009311.1 coordinate 26,259, forward strand.
GTTCATAGGCAATGTATGAAAATAGGACTAACCCATATACCATTTTTTGCCGGCGTTGTACATTTAATTTACTGGCATTGTCAACACTCTTTAATGGCAAGGCATTGGCAAAAAGGTATCAAAAAGACGCGAAAGTGGGTAATTGGCCGTTATTAGGCCACGTGTTGCAGATAATGTGATGGCATCCGTCATTATTAATTTATGATGAAAAATGCGTTTAGGATGATGGCATCCATCATTAATAAGTTAGTGGCAAAAAATGCGTTTAGGATAATGGCATTTATCATTAAATAAGTATTGCAAGTTTTATAAGTTGAATGTCCCAAAAGTTAAATAGCATATTTAGAATTTTGTAATTGAAAAAATGAGAAAAAATGCAGGAAAACTTTATTAGTAAAAAAATTACATAATATAAATTTTTATACCGTAACAATAAACCAAAAAAAATAAAAAGTATGTAATAAAATTAAAAAAAGATAGTAAATCAAAAGAAAACACTTTAAAATAGTAAGTATTTAAGGGACACTTACACTCAATTTTCAGATCCAAAACATAGGGAGAAATATTTTAAAGGAGTTAAATGTCTAACTGTTATAACTATTTAATATATATATATAATTTTTTTATTAACACGTCTTTAAAACTTTTAATAAGGCAACTCCCTGATTTCATATAATTTTTTTAGGTAACTACAAATTTTAAAGGTTTTAAACGAAATGTTTACAGCTTCTAACAGTCTACTTGAATAATCCGCCTTCTTGGCTAGCCACCAACAATTAATTACACAACACACACTAATTAGGTAATGAATATACTTAATTAATTATGTCTACTAAAAACTCTTTTTTTAAAAATGGAAATAAAAAGCTAGAAAACCACGTAGAAAACAATTGCACAAAGCGGCCAAACAAAAGCAAGGTTGCATCATCTGTCAAATTGTCAAATCTTGTATTTCGGCTAAGCGGAAAATTTGAATTTATCACCTTCGGTCGAAATCGTCGAAATTAACCTAGCTAATTTTACCATTATTTTATTTTTATTCTCTCAAAAATACATAATAAAAATTTGTTTGACTTAATTTTTATTTGCATGATTTGTATCAATAAAATGTTAGGAAAAGGCCATTTCCTTCAAATTATGTAAAAAAACATACAATAATGTTGTTTAGCCGCCATTATAAATAAAACAGATTAAAAAAATTACTCGAATGTTAGTTAAATACCAATGTTAATAATATGGTTTGAAAAGTATAAATATACGTTGAAGGTTTGCCTTTAAAAATCCAATATTTATTTGCCTGCAACAAAAAGGCATGCTTTATTTAATCAGAATTGGTATGCCGCCATTTTTGTATGCTTGCCGGCAATTCGCCTGCATGTAAAATTTATTGGCAATTTAGTGTTTATTTAGGGTTAACTTTTTAATGCGTATTAGATGTTGGCATAATATTGCCACCAATTGCCAATGCTTTACCATCAATGCCAATATGAAAATGTATATTGCCGGCAAATAGTGTTTGCTGGGA
>JACEGR010009312.1:0-27780 GCA_014170235.1 Listronotus bonariensis
AGTCGGCCAACAGATGTTTTCGCCGATTGTATCCAAGTCTGTACGTGGCTTTACATTACATACCGGGTGGTGCGTCGTCATGCGGAACAGTGGAAATCCCAAGTAAATTTTGAAGGGGTTAATTATTGGCTCCCCTGTACATTTTACAGAAAAAAATTTAGATGACTTTTGGAAGAGACCAATATAATAAACCTTCGTGTTAACTTTTAAAAAGTTTTAATAAAAGAATCTTAGATTATTAAATTAGAAGTAATTGCAAAATGTCCAAATTTTTGGTTCAAGTAAAACCAAACGGCACCAGCAAAATGAGTGTTGTCACTGACATAGGTGTGAATAAATTTGTGACAGTGTTTTAAAAAAATCATGTTGGTTTGCTGGTGGCTGCTGTCTGTTTGGTTTTACCTGAACCGAAACTTTGCTAATTTTGCAATTACATTCTAATGAAATAACTTAAGGTTCGCTTGATAAAATTTTTGGAACTTGGCACAAGGCTTTGTTAATTTGGTCTCTTTAAAAGTTATCCTATATTTTCTCTGTAAAATGTACAGAAAAAGCCAATACTTAACCCCAGAAAGGAATACAAATGTTTAACAACGATTCCATTTTAAGAAGTCCTAACTGGTATTAATTATATTAAAAGTTTTTAAAAATGTCTCTTTTTAATAAATATCCTAATCCTTTAGTCGATTTAATAAAAAATAGGTACATTTACTTAATGTCATAAGGTACTTGTAATGCTCTACCTCTTTTCCCGTCAATTGTGGACTGACCTTTAAAAATATTTTTTTATCACAAGAAAGAAAGGTTTTTTTTAACTTTATGACATTTCACGAATGCTTATGCCTAAATACCAGTGTACCGTGAGTGCTGGGTTACTGGATGTTTAACCCAATATTGTCGTGTTCCGTCAACGTTATCCAAGCACTGAAACATGCAGTTGCATTTCACAGCACCTTTTTAGACAACGCGGTAGTGCCACCACGGACGTTATTTTTAAATAACTACTACCTAGAAATGGCAGAATACTACACAGTGGTTTGCCATTGCCAACTGTGAGGTGACGAGCTATTAAAAATCCGATGCCCGACTCCGAGATTCGAACCCGGATCGCTGCGGTAAGAAGGCTGACACGCTAGCCACTACACCACTGCTCGCCACAAGGTACTAGAACTATTGTTTTCTCTCCGCGAACTTTGTTCATATGGCAAAGCTGCCTCTGGACTGGCATATACACAAACATCGGGGGTAGATGCAGAATATACAACCTTTAAAATTTACCGTTTTTACCAAACTAAATGTAAAAACCTCAGGAACGTGTAATTTAATTGATTAACATTGGGAGGGTCATTGTTAGTTTGTTAGTTAAATCTTTTGTTTTTTAATTTGTTTAAATAAAAGATTTTAAAAAATTAACTAACCAGAACCAACCATTATCCTCCCAATGTGACAGTTTTGCATGACCGTCTGTAACATTTCAAACCAATCAAATCACACTAACCTGTGCTTTTTACTGTAGTCTCTAAAAGAGGTACTGGAAGTGTGTTTAAGTTTGTATCTTTATCAATTAAATAGTAATAAATAAAAAGCAAAAAATATACATTTAAAAAAATTAAATCGACTTTAGAAAAATAATTTAAACTTTCTAAAAAGTTAAAAATAATAAATAAATAAAAAGTCGGGTAATCACATAATCGCCAAACTACTAAATGTTAATAACTAAATGAGCGTAAACTTTTTTACTATAATACCATGAAGAATGTACCACAAAGCTGAAACAACTTTTTAAAGTTTAAAATAAAAAAAAAATACGACTCTTTATAAAATTAAAAGTTTATTACTGTTATAAAGAATTTAAATGTTATAAAGAATTAAAATTTAAAAAAAACTGTTATAAAAAATTAAAATTTTAAAAAATAATAAACAGGGTGACTCAAAAATTCCTGAACACAAATTTTTGATGATTACTTGTATCCTAAACCAAATTTATAATCCCATAGGTTATTACCCGACTTAATTTTTTAAATTTATTATGTTTAACTTTCTAGGGAATTTAATTTATTTTTTAGGTGGGTTTTATTTTTTTTCTTAGCTTTTTATTGTCAACTTTATTGCATTAGGTAAGTTTGAAATATTTGGCAACTTTCTGGCTTAGCGCATAGTATAAATACTCCATTACTTGCTTAACTATAGCAATACAACATTTTCCAATTTAATTTAACTAAATTACAAGTTTAGTGAAAGCCTTCATGACTAGAAATTTAAACTATTTAAATTAAACTTGTCATTTTATTGCGAATAACTAACCATTGCTCTTAAACCTAACTTTTGATTTTCCAACAGTTGAGAATGTTCTATATGCGTAAGCTTAAACTTTCAAAACTTGAGATTTGTGACTTTGATCCATGTAAGATTTTTATAAATACTATAAAGCCAATTCTAATTTTAGGGGTGAAAATAATAATTAAAAAAAAGTTTTTTTTTTAATAATGAAGAATTGTTTAGATCTTTAGTCCCTGGGCCAGTAATGAAATTGACTTTATGATAACACTTTTAAAACCTTTTTGAGAGGTTCCTTTTGGCTACCACGAATATTCATACCCCCATATATGGAAGTGGCGCTTTAACCCAGCCTGTCAATGTCAAATGTTTCGGGTATCGGAGTGGACAAACGCGTAACTTTTTTGTCGGACAAGTTTACCACAATAATTTACATGCAATTAAAAAACTTTGTGCCGAAAATCGTAAGGGTTAAAGTTTTGAAACCTGCCCAATTCGATACCCAAAACATATCCATGGGTCTTATGGTTTTGTAATTCTAACACTTACCATTTTTGGCACAATTTTTAAAAAATGCATGTTAAACATTTTTGTTAACTTGTCCGACAAAAAAGTGACACGTTTGCCCAGTCCGACACCTAAAACATTTGACATTGACAGGCTGGGTTAAAGCACCACTTCCATATATGGCGGTATGAATATTCGTGGAAGCCAAAAGGAACCTCCCAAAAGGTTTTAAATTTGTTATTATTATAAAGTCAATTTCATTATTGGCCCAGGGACTAAAGATCTAAAAAAAGTGACGCGTTTGTCCACTCCGATATCGGAAACATTTGACATTGACAGGCTGGGTTAAAGCGCCGCTTCCATATAGGGCGATATGAATATTCGTGGTAGACTCGTCAAAAGGAGCTTCCCAAAAAATGTTTTAAATGTGTTATTATCATAAAGTCAATTTTATTACTGGGCCCAAGGACTATTATTCTCTGAAAATAAAAATAGTCGTTCAGATTTTAACCCCGCTGACCATTCATTAAAGGGTGTTAAAATAAACGTCACATTTGAAGAATCAACCGAAATGTTGCGCCGTTTTAACCTCGGTAATAATTGGTAATAACTTTGACGTAAATTATATGAATTAAACGTCTACACCAAGTACTTACTCTAATGCTTGACGAGGTTTGAAAATGATTGCATCACCGCACCGGCACAAACGAAACACTAATTAAAGATAACGTATTAATACTGTGTCTACAATGTCCATCCATTGACATACTGAAAAATTCATTAATTTACAAATCCTTAGGTATTTAGAAAAACACAAAATTTTGCATAACAGGCAGTATGGATTTCGCCACAAAAGATCCCAGCAGATCTTCTTTCCTTCGTATTACACTGCTGGAATGAGTCTCTAGAGTTTTAAGGTGAGTCCCATATCGTTGCTCTTAATATATCCAAAGCTTTTGATCAGATCTGGCATGCCGCACTTCTTAATAAACTTCCGTCCTATGGTTTTTCATCTAAACATCTGTATTTGGCTTTTTAGTTTTTTATCTGATCGACGACGACCCTTCTTCAAGTTTTGCAGATATCTTTTTTGCAGGATCCTAATTTAATATTGGATTGGAGCGCCAAAAATCTCGTCCATTTTATTGCATCCAAAACACAATCATGTTTCTTGTCGCGAAAAGGGTTATCAAATACTTATCCTCTACCTATGAGCTGTCATGTTTTACAGAGCAAAGAAACCTTTAATCTTGTGGGCGTCACATTTAAATGTAGCCTTAACTGGCATAAACACATTGTATTTATAGCCACAGCAGCTTTAAAAAGCTTGGATTTCTCTTTTGAGCCAAAAAGTATTTTTCCCCTTTTAATTTATACACTTTGTATGTGTCTCAAATCCGATCACTATTGGAATATTGTTCTCATATCTGGGGCATGGCGTCCCCCACAACCCTAAGCATTCTTGATTCCATTCAAAGAAGAGTTATTCGCCTCATTAATGATCCTTCACTTAAAGAAATGCTTCCCTCTCTTGCTCATCGTCGGGCTGTGGGGCGGTTTTTTATAGGTACTTCCATGGCTTCTGCTCTGAAGAATTGTCAAGTATAATTCCTTTATTCACGGTTCCCAACAGAAAAACTCTTAGTGCCACGCGTATGCATCCCTATACGGTCCAACTGGACAGGATCCGAACTTCCCACTTTGTTCGTTATTTTATCCCCAGAGTTTCTAGAATGTGAAACCTGCTGCCCGCGAAGGTCTTTCTTTTCCCCTCTCCCCTTATCTTACGTACGTTATTATTTAAGCATTTAGCCTTCGTGGATTGTCCAAAGATAAACAAAAATACTGTATAACGTGAATAAACAACCATTTTCAATGTAAAAAAAAGTTTCTAAAGATTTTTGTCGCAATTCCTGCAAAATGTCACTAAAAGAATAATTTTACCGATTTCCAACCCGCGGCTATACTCGTAATTTCACTCTTTGCTCAAGTATCAAAGAAAGTTTTTTCTTTTGGCCCAATTTTTGTTAAAAGCCTTTTGATCCAATAACTGATTGTTTGCTTACCGTCCCTTTTCGTTAAAGAAATACGAAGCTCATTATTACGCGTTCTTAGCTTCTTTTATCTGTTAAGGATTTCTTATTTTGCTTTATAAATTATCACTTTGTTTTCTTTAATTTGAAACACTGTACAACCTTTAAGATATTTATTTGGTTTATGAATTAATACGCAATACAGAGTGATTTTATTGGAATATTATTTTATTTATTGGTCCAAAACAAAATTTTATTTTGGAAAACAGTAATAATAAATAAACTGATTTTAGGGTCGAGCAATTTGGCATCTACAGGGTGTTAGAAAAATAATGTTCGCAACTTTAAGAGAACCTTTCTTGCATTATTCTAAGCAAAAAAGTGTATAATAAATTATGTCCTAAAATTAATTGTTTTCGAGAAAATTGTGTCGCAAATATTTACACTTTCTTAAACCTTCAGCAACGTTGCAAAACAACCAGGATATGAGCGCACGAGGACCGCATATGATTCATTGATTTGTTAAATGTTGGTATGATATTTGTTAAAAATTATACCTTGAATTACTGAATAGTTTTACGAAATTTTTGTACTTATAAAAAAAGACTGGACTTACGGATATGTGGCGATACACCACCAATATCATTATTAGTCACTTATTCAAAACGTTTTATAAAAATATTCGTTAATCTATTAAGAAAATGATGGCACAAGAAAATGTTAGTGCTCTCTTACCAAAAAAAAAAAACCCAAAAAACAGATATAAACGCTCTAATGCGCCACAGACCGGTTTTATTTCGCTGATTTAGCGACTCTAACTAAACAGCCGCCAAGGCGAACGCGCTATTCCGGTAGCGCGGTATCTTACGCCAAGTTTCCGAGTAATATATGAATATTTTTGTATAAACTAACTTTTTTACAACACCAAAAAGTTGGATAAATTTCCGTATATTTATTATAAAATTAATTATCCATAAGCAATATTTTTTACTAATGTATTTTTCTGTTCCTTTACTATTTCTTAGCACACAAACCAATTTTTATCAAAATCCAGTAATTATCTGCTAATAAATTGTAATTTACAAAAATAGACCTCAAAATTTTTAAAAACTGTTTTGAGGTAATTCTTTTAACCTGTAAATCTATCAAAATATGTTTAGAAATTTTGACTCAAACCTAAACTAATAAGAGGTCAAAAGTGATTGGGAATAATTAAAAATTGGTTTAGGAAACAAATATAAATAATGGCTGATCACATTTTTTTAAAAGAACATACCTATATGTTTTGAGATAAACAATAGAAAACTGATCAAGAAACTGAAAAGTTTTAAATTTAAAATAAATAGTTAGTTTGGGTTAAACAAAAAGCTTTCTAATTGGAACTTATAATCTATTTTTTTGTGTTTAATGAAGTCAAAATAGATTTTCCAAAGCAACTTTGTAATTAAAATAAGCCTTAGGAGAAATTCTCCTGCAATATATAATTGTTTTCGTGCTTAAACTATAAACTTCCTTTACACTATTAAGGTAGTTTGTGTAGGTTTTGTAAAACTTACCTTTGTTTTAGTCTCTTGGTTTTGTTTTCTTAATAAAGTTTTAAGCAGAGTACTATTCTTTATAAAAATTGCTTTTATTTTATTATTAAAACCATATATTTGAGGGTTCAGTAAAAAGTGGCATATAAAACATTTTGTTAAAATAAAGAATTAGTGCAGCAATATTTTATTTGTTTCTTTTACTTTTTCTTGAACTTTGATTGTCTTTTATTTGCAACTGATACACGACGTCTCGGATGGTGTCTATCTCTGATCGTTTTCAAGTGATAACTTAAACTACTCCTATAAAGCTACGACTTGTATACCATCCGTTGTTTACCGAAACTTGACCGATTTTTAACGGTTAAGCAAGGGCTTCCACATATTTGTTATGTCGATAAATACGTTTTTGTTGTTTAAAATTACAGCAACTTTTTTAAATTTCCCTTTCTTCAGTGTTCTTGTTTGTGATTAATTTTGGCCTCCGACCATTTTTTTTACATAGAAACTGTCTGCTGTTCTAAAACAACCGAAAAACATATTATTGGGCAAAAATCAATATTAGCCGATTTTTCACTTTACCTATATTTGACCAGACTAATATCTTTCCCCGGTGGCTTCGTTGTGGTTTTATATGTTCGACGGGATTTAACGCAATGTGATGATTAGTTTAAGAGTAGTAAATGATATGAATTGGTTTTTGCTATGTCTATGCCGGCCCTAATAATGGGTCGAAGTCGGGTTTGTTTGAGTCAAAAATCTTGATTGTGAGGAAGTCGTTTTATTAGTTAAATAATTGATTACTTGCTTTTTAATTCGATTGTGCCTATTTTAATAAGTATTTGTGACTTCCGTTTTATATTCCTTTTAATGTGTAGCATTTTTAACCGCATATATAATTTTTTAATTACAGGAAAATAAAAAATATTTGAATTGCGCTTCTGTGTTTTGCCAACTGGTGAGTACAATATTTTGTGCACTTATCTTCTTTCTGATATAGGTGATTTAATTTAGAGCTTTGTGTTAAAACATACTTACAGTAAAGATATTAAAAGTCCTTCATCCCCTTCTTTATCTTTTTAATGCGGAAAGATATAAGGGTATCACTAAAACTACTTTTTCGCATAAAAATGATTTCGGTCACGTGGCGTAGTATCAAGGGGGAATCAGTAACTTTTTTATATAGAAAAAGAGGTCATATAGCAAATCGTTTGGAAGGCATTTTGATTCCCTATTTACCACCGTTTTATTTTTTAAAATCGGCCAATTCGTTCTAGCGTTACAAGCATTTAAAGTTTAGCTCCAATTTGTACATATAGTGCGGTAATAGGGGTAATACATAAACTACGTCTTGGCATGAAAATATTTTCACATGTCCCCATGTGTAGGGGGCACTAACAATTTTTTTTAAAAATGGATAGGGGGTCATATCGCACCTCGTTTTAAAGGCCCTTTAATTTTTACCTAACGCCACGCCAAGCCAATGCTATTAAAACGACAATTTTTTAACACTATTTAGACCAAAATTTCAAACGGTTCTAAAACTGAAACGGCTGGACCGATTTTCAAAAACAAAGTAGCGTTAAGTAGAAAATTAAAAGACCTTTGGAACGAGGTGCCTTTCTATTTGAAAAAAAAGTTACTTGTACCCCCTTGATACTAGGTTTTGTGACAGAAATTATTTTTGCGCCAAAAAGAGGTTTGGGTGACACTCTTTTACCCAAATTTTACTCGACCTAAATATCTTGTTTCATTTAAAAGATAAAGGGGAAATAAAAGGACCATTAGTATTCTGACTGTATGATTAAACATATAAAAAATATATTTAAAGATTTAACGCCTCACGGATTAGCACTTATCAAACTTGTATGTAATGTAAACTAGTGTGATTTTTCTAAAATTTTATTATTTTTAATAAATATTCTTGAAAATTGTAATAAAGGCAATTAAAAAACGATCTGTTTGTTTTTTTTTTGCCGAAACTTTAAAATCAGCGCTAGTGACTCATTGTGCTTAAAATTTAACAAAGCGTTAAAAGTCCCATTTTAAAGCTGTTTAAATTATCTTTACGTTGCCAAAGCCCAAAAGTTCTAAAACTAATTTGGCGGCCGATAACATTTTAGCTCGATATAAATTTTCTACTAAATAATTTAGAACGATAAAATATAGGTCATACTTAGTTACACGCCTTAACTTTCATGCTAAAGCATGCGATTAAAAAATAAAAAATGATATTTGTTAAGAATGTTTTATGGTACATAGAATAAAGGATTTGTCTTGCATAAATCGACAAAAGTCTTTTTATAAATAGGTGCAGTATGACATAGTGAACCTAAAAACACAAAATACACAAGTAAGGCAAACCAAAGTGCCGCCATTTTGTGAAAAACCGTTTGGGCCCTTATGTCCGTAACCGTGCACTTAAGACCCACATTTATAGGAACATTTGTTATGGATAATTAAATTTTTATCTTCTTTCTTTAATATTTTTTCGTATCTCTTACCGTTCCTAATTTATAAAATTATAAATGTGTGTTTATTGACTTTTTTACCAATATCTTTTCTAATAATTGTTTAAACAATAAATTGGTATTACCTAATTTTTTAAAATTGAAAAATTTTCTACAACATTTATTGTAACTCTTTTTCCCCAAAATTAATATTTTCGATGTTATAACGCGCTACTAATTTCAAAAATCATGTGTCCGGGGGTTAACGCTAGCTGGGCCTAAATACGTCATCCAACATCTGGCCAGGTATTACGCTATGCATTTTTTGTTCTTATTAACCTTGTACTCGGTGGTACAACATTGAACAATCTGTAACTTCAAAAATAGTAATTTAAGGAAAAAGGTTTAAATTAAAAGTTGTAGAAAATATATCGATTTAAAAGTTTGATTATTAGCAATTTATTATTTAAACAATTATTAGAAGAGATGTCAATAAAGAAAGTTAATAAAAAAACAGTAATAATAGTAAACAATAAGTGATCGGAAAAAAATTAAACAAAAAAAATAGAAAATTAATTAAAAATATTTAAAAAATAGATGTTTAAAAGCAGCATATGTAGTGTCATTGTACTCACAATGTCATTTTCTATTTAAACTGGTAAAAATAAACCAGATCTTTTTCAAACCGGAAATAAAAGAGAACAACTGAACCTTGTTATTTTAACTTAATAAATAAAAATAGAATTAACTTAAATTATAATTTCGTTTTTACCCTTAAACACAGTTTAAATATTGTCAACTAAAAAAATTCAGTAACCAAAATATTAAATTATTTTTTTTGCATAGCTTTATTGAATACCTAAATAAGAAGAGCTTTACAAAGCAAAAAGTTTATAGATCAATTATTTTAACTTTTATGTTATAATTTATAACAACATAAATGTAAAAAATATATGTAATTACCAAAAGGGTAACTTAAACAAACGACATAACTTTTTTTCACCAAGCCTTTTTCGTTTAAGTATCTAGATAATGTTTTTGAATTTCAAAATTGTTATTTAATACAATTAAAAAATTTTTAAGGATTTAAATTTTAGACGGCGCACTTACGCAGTAGTGAACTCGCGGAGCAAACATTAAAAACAATTATTAATAATAAAAATAGAGTTTCGGAAGTTGGCACTTCTTTATTGAAAATATCCTCCATTTTTAAGATCTTTTTTAAAATTCTTAAATGTCATTATCTTTAAAGGCATTACCAAAAAACTAGACCGCTTTTTTATTTTTCTTATTTTGGTAATAAAAATCGCATTTTTTTTTCGCTAATAAGTCGTGTTTACGTTTTAAAACTTGTTAGCTAAACCAGTATAAAAAAACCTAAACAAAAGTATTTAAAATAGAATTTCTACCTTTGGGTAAAAAATATAGTAAAATTTATAAAATTAAAAAATTATATGACAAAAATGTAGTGTTCTTTGTAATATAAACGATTTGAATATAAAACATTTGCCAGAATTTTATTTTCCACTTTATTTGGTACTCGTTTCACGTACCAGCTCACAAAGTGCTTCAGCCAGCATTAATCGCCCAGAAAATTAGATACACAAAACGAAACATGTCAAAATTTAAAATCACCCACAATGGACACGAATCGTGTGTGGATTTGCATTAAAACCAATAAGGGAGCATATACTCACAATTCAGAAAGTTAAAAAGAAACCTATAATCCTACCACGCTTAATGCCTGCAGGCAACCCTTGATACAATGAGTTGTTTATGCGGTTGCATACATAGCATTGCATCATATTGTTTTTCGCTTTCGCGCAACACCCCAAGGTGGTGTTTTTCGCGGCCATGTGTCGTGGCAAAGGCGCAGGTCTTTTGTTTTTAAATTTACTTAGGTTAGGTTAATAAACATGTAATATTGTGAACACCTAGTATAAAAAGTATACATTTTTGGGAAATTTAAATTTTAATTGGGTTACTTAACATTGGGAAATTTGGGACATAAAACAATACGTGAGGTGTCAAGGTTTAAAAAGTAAAAATCAAACAATTTTCTAGGTTACTCTTATAATAATAAAACAAAAACATTAAACAAGCTGATTTGCCTAGAAATGCAAAACAAATACTGGAAAATTTGATATTTAAAGAAGAGAGAAAGAAATTAAAGGGGATTGTTTATCAGATAACAAGCAGTTAGTGAAGTAAAGTATAAAGTTAAAGTTTAAATTCAGCCTCCGTACGGGCTATCCCTAGGGATATGCCCGTACTAAATTTAGTTAATCAAATAAGTTAAGTTGGTCCTAGAAAATGCAAAGTTAGTGTTGATGGTCCACCGGTCTCATGGTCCCAAGAAGATAGTTCCATATGGTACATTTGCCCCAGTGACGTAAAGTGACCCTGTATGTATATATTCAAATCCTACGTCACAATATATAAACTTAAATTGGGTTTAAGAAATAATAAAATGTAATGTGATGGGTGCTTTAAAACATTAAAAAACGATTAGAAATAAAAAATGGTCATCCAAAACTTGCTTTAAACCCAAAAGCACATAACAAAAAGGTTAGTTCTGATTAGTTAGGACTCAACCAGACCTGCAAAGATAGATGAAAAGGAGAAAACAGGTACTTTAAACCGGTAAAAATAATTATGATATAAATATTTCTAAACCTAAATTAGAATTGAAAAATTTAAAAGTCGCGAAGAGCGAAGAGAAAACGATTAAAAAAACATTATTGTTTTCAGCGGTTGTAGAAAAAGTTTATTTTAATATTTATTAGTTATTTCAGTGGATATTTGTATACATATTTTTTTTGGCAGAAGTAGAAACCTATTATTGTTAAACTCTGTCCATATAAATAATTTATGTTTATTGTATAGAAAATGTAACACTTTGTATAGCGAGCACAATTATTTGCTCACAAATTTTGCCCCACCTGAGAAAAGAAAACACCAGCCACGCCTGGTAGCTATCAATACTAAAAATCGCAATTATTATGTGCTAATAAGACCCTAAAAACATTTTTAAGATGTCAATCTGAATGAGCCAATACACATATTCTTAGAAGCTTTATTTCTTTTTTTTACGTTTTTAAGCTTGTTGACAAAACTAATAAAACATAAGAAGTTGAATTTAAAACAGAATTTGCTGTGTAAAAAATATAATAAAATTTATGAAAAAATGTTACAAAGAATGTAGTGTTCTTTATATTATAAACGATTTAAATATAAAACGTTTGCCACAATTTTATTTTCCACTTTATTTGGTAGTCGTTTCACGTACCAGCTCACAAAGTGCTTTAGCCAGCATCAATAATCCAGAAAAATAGATACACAAAACGAAACATGTCAAAGTTAAAAATCACCCACAATGGACACGAATCGTGTGTGGATGTGCATTCGAATGAAAAATGCCTTTGCATCTGACATTTGTGGTTCAATGAATCGTTTTTAATAAAGGGATGCCCAGAAAAGCTGGAAGGTGAAAGCTGTTGACAAACTATGGTTGAAATTTGTAAGTCAGTATTTTACCTAAATTTTCGTAAATATTACTTTATTTGAAATTACTTGGTAGACATAATAATCAGATGATGAAGACTATAAATTTATTTAAAATAAATACACCAAAATAAAGTATTCAATACATAATATATCTTTACAGGAAAAAAATAAAGAACTGACATTACTTCTGCTTTAAATGTTTTATCGCGAAGTAGGCTGTGGAAATCAAAACATAACCTTTTAGTTCATGAGCCAGTCATGAAGTTTTTCTTTTATAATAATGACACTTTTAAAACCATTTTAGGGAGGTTTCTTCTGACGGGTCTACCACGAATATTTATACCGAGGGAGAACGGTAAAAATATTTTAGACGTATGGCCCCTATTAACTTTATATTGTCACTAAATTTTTAAAAAATTTAAATCCCACCTCTTAAAAAATCTACCGCAGTAGTTCCTCTTGGGACATCTTGTATTACTGCCTGTAAAAGTAAAATAGGCATCATTTAATTTTCATACCTCACATATTAAAAAAGTTCAAAGCAAAAATAATAGCAGAACTTGATTTTCGTTGTAAATAGTCTTTGACCGCCATTTTAAAAGGAAAAACCTTGTATGATACCAAGGCCGTATTAACTGCTTGAGGCGCCCTAGGCTAGAATTACCTGAGCGCGTATTTTCCTCCAAAAAAATGTTTGAAGAGCAAAAAAAAGCCCTTCCTTCCTAGCGCCTATTTCATTCTAAAGCACCTTATTCACAGAGAATTTAGTCACCAAAAATCCCCACCCGACCTAAACTTTTTAAAAACTCCCCTGTCTAGCGCCTATTACTCCCCTGTTTATAGCGCCCTAGGCTGTTTCCTAGTCAGCCCAATAGATAATACGGCACTGTATGATACTTTATGAAACAAATTATTTTATATAAAATACAAATATAAAAAGAAAAGTAGAAACTTCTATGGAAAATAGGAACGTTTATAGTCTTTTTGCTCAAAACAGGAAGTAATTTTAAGGTGTGACAATAAAAAATCAATTTAATTTATTCCTTTATTATAGAAAATGTTAAATTTTTAATAGTTTCTCTTAAGAGTTAAGAAAAAAAATGGTGTTAACAACATCCTCTGTCACCTAGTATAAATGTCAAATAAGATATCAAATAACTGTACTATACTAATTTAATTCAATTAAACATTTATTTTAATAAAAGCTCTAAAAGTAATTTAGAGAATTTTATTATAAGAAACCGAAATGTAAAGAATCAGAGTTAAATTATGTCTTCGATACAAAGTCCCTACAATTATGCTGGAAAAATTCATCAAAGTTTCAAGATACAATAAGTAAGTCGGAACAAAATTTTACTTTAACTGGAAAATAAAATTAATAAGGTTCTCTTGGAAGTGCATTAGGAATTTAAATTAAATGTCACTGACTTTGCTTTGAGTAGAATATTAATATCACAGAAAATACATTTTGCGACTAAATATCTTCTTTTTAATATTTTTTAATTTTAAAACAGTTAAGTGCCTAAGTAATAGGTAAAAATTTAAGGGAAGAATTGTGAAGGTAAAATATTTAACTAAAATACCTTAGAGCCGCGCTTGTTGCTGCTTCGGTGGGGTCGACAGCGTCGATTACCGGAGTTAAGCATTGTGGAGTGCGGCCATAACTTGATTGGTGACCGCCGGCGGGCAACACGGTGTTCTACTCGGAGTCCGCGTACGGACCGAGCAGCAAACCTTCAAGTTATGGAATGAAACGCATGTGAATGTCAAGGAGTAGGGTCAAGACACAATTAGCCTCTAGACTGCAGCGTACCACCTAGGAGGGCGGTGGACGGAACTAAATGGGAAGATCCGCAAGGGTGAAAAAAACCTTACATATTATTTGTTACGTTTTAAATATTCTAAGAAAATTTAATACCTAGGGAATCTCTCACATAGGCTATTTATATCCTATGTTAATTTTTAGGTGCTAACTGGAAACCGCAACCTACACTACTTTGAATTTCCCTAAAACATCGCAACTTTTTGTGCCTTACTGTATGTACCATCGAAGTAAAAAATACCTTACATATTATTTGTTACGTTTTAAATATTCTAAGAAAATTTAATATCTAGGGGATCTCTTACATAGGCTTTTTATATCCTATGTTAATTTTTAGGTGCTAACTGGAAACCGCAACCTACACTACTTTGAATTTCCCTAAAACACCGCAACTTTTTGTGCCTTACTGTATTTACCATTGAAGTAAAATAATTAACTTTTCCATGCTTTTAACACAAAAAAGGTACACTGTGTTAATCGCTCTGTGCAACCGTTTTTGCGATATTTGCGATTAAGTTTTTAAGTGCAACTCAAACATGCCAAAACAGCGTATTAGCTATACCTACTAATACCTTAACATAAAGGAATTATGTAATATATTAATCCATATTCTTTTTGGTTGCGCCAAAGACAATTGGAGTTTCACTATAGACACCCAGAACAAAGCAAAATTTTTGGTCATCAGCTTGGACGCTCGCTTCGTGGAATTTATGAAGCGGATATCGCATCGCAAAATACACGTAAACAGTACGTATAATTTGCCGCTTCATGAATTCAGCCAAGCCAGCGTCCAAACTAACGTACAAAAATTTAGCATTGTTCTGGGAGTTTATAGTAAAACTATAATTGTCTTTGGTTGCACTAAACCAATGAAATGCAAATGTGTTGAGACCGGTGGCCCAGAGCCATTCAAAGTATACCTTTTTTGTGAACAAAGCATAGGACATTTTACTGTTTAACTTAGATGGTACATACAGAGTAACACAAAAAGTTGGAATGTTTTATAAAAAATAAAATAGTGTAGGTGGTATCCTTTAGTTAATACATAAACATTAATATCAGATATAAATAACTTATCAGAAAATCCTTATACAGGGTGGTTCGAAAATACACGGCCAAATTTTGGGAGGTGATTCCTATTGAAAAATATGAAAAAGTCTCTATAAACATGGGTCCGAAAATGCATAGTTTCTAAGATACAGGGTAACCAACATTTAGGTTCAACATTCAATTCTTACTTTAATCTTAGTTGACCTTCACTTTTTAATGTCATTAGATAGTCCCTAAAAGTTAAGATAGGAGAGTAAAATTAATTTTGTTTTTATCTTTAACTGCTTCTGCTCAGTAAATCGTCAAAATTCAAAATCGTTCCAAGCAAACATGCAATATAGTGGTTTTTATTTTTTTCTCAAAAACGAAGCAAGATACAAATACTCAGTAAAGATAAAAAAGTTGTATTCAGTTGCTTATTCTAAAAAAAATAAAAAAGTTACAAAAGTCAGTGGCGTACATTTTTTTACAATTATTTTCGATAAGATGTCCAGTGAAACGCCACTGACTTAATAATTTAAATTTCAATTATGCCTAACTTTATCTCTTATTACTAAAAATAACACTTCAAAATTTCAAGAAAAAATCGGTTACAGGGTATTCAAGATAATTACAAAAACCCATTTTATTCTAAAGTTTAACACCTGTATCTTGAAAGTATGCATTTTTGACCCATGTTATAGGAACTTTCTGCTATTTTTTAATGAGAAATCACCCTGAAATTTGGTCGTGCATTTTTCGAACACCCTGTATACGGAGTTTTATTACAATTCTTTAAAGAGTATTAAATATTGTCGTTGTTTTGAATTGTTATTAAAATCATTTAAAAATATGTTTTGAACTTTAACACCCTGTATTTCAGTTAATATCAACTTCTGTCCTATGGTAAGATTAGTTAAACCACATTGTTTATAATTTATTTATTTTAAAATAAAATGATTAAAAAAACTGTTTTGTTTAATATTAATATGCAAGCAAACATTTTATAGTTAAAAATCTATTAATTTATTAAAGCTTAATTTTATACAAATGACATTAAAAAAAAAGCGATAAAAATAACAAAAACTTTTCAAAAGTAGGTCTTAAGTGTAATTAATTTTAAAGCCAATTTACGTTTTGTGGTGGTAAATCTTTTTAAAGCGTAACCCAAACAGTTTCTTTGGTAATTAAAGCAGCGCGTAAGCATTTTTTTAATTAAACATTTTACAGTTTGTGGGTATTTGATAAATTGTTAGTAATTAGATCAACCGAATTTCTAATTTTGTTTTTTACTGGCCCAAAAAATATGTTATATTGAAAGATATTTAATTAGAGACTTTTTAGGATAAGTAAAACTGTTACCTAATAACTTAACATATTTATTAAAATACGTTTATTATATAAAAGTATATAAGTTTTTAAAATATATATAATATTTTCTTAACATTGTTTTGGATAGTTTTTCCTAATGTTTTTTACGCACTGAATATGAAATTTAAAAAATGTATTTTGTGCCCTAACAAGCTTTTATTTACTAAAAACGACAATTTATTTCTGTTTTAGCATTACTGTATGTAACTTTTAAATACAAATTTGTATTCTTTAATATCTTTTATATTAGAAAAGTTTATTAAGTAAAAATTTAGCTACCCTCTATCGATTTTACCTAAGCATTAGACATAAAAAAAGTTGTCGAAGGTAAACTTGGTGGCAAAACTCATGGAGATGCACAGCGACCCGCTTTATTTAATCGAATCGAGTAGCGTGATCCCTCTGCAGATCTAAGCTATAAAAGGTGTTTAAAAAAAGAGTAAATCTAAAGGTTATTTTATATAGAAGAGTTTAAATAAAACTCCTTAATGTCTTTAAAACTTCTAGAAGCAGGGGTAAAAAAGTTTTCGTTTTTTTACTTTTATCACTTTTAATTTTAAAAATTAGGCCATTTGGAACATAGGTTTACAAAAAAAAATTCTTAAAATAACCTTAGGATTTAGCAGGTTCAAATTTCTGACTTTCCAAACTTTCCTTAGCCAAATATTGAGACAATACACCCAATATTTAAAAAATTATTTATTAAAAAAACAACATAATAAATATTTGTTACCATGTATCTTAAAAATCATTCACTTTTAGACTAAAGTAAGTGAGGTCAGATCTTTATATTTTAGCTTTATTGCATTTGTCCGCACCTCTGCATACTCATTGATTCTGGTTGAAAAACAACCCAAACAGCCCAAACTTTTCATTGGGCAATCCCCCATATAAGTAAAGTACGGGTATCGCGATGCGTTATGTCCACTCCACAGCTTAACCATTGTTTGGTAGTGTAGCCCAGCTCTGCAGCAAGGAAGAAATAGTGTGGGCGCATGCTTTACTTATATCGGGAATTGCTCAAATGCTTTAACAAAAAAATATTTTTCGCATAAAAATAAACAAAACTCTTATAAAAGTGTTTTGTTTATTTAGTTACGTTTGTATTAAAAAAAATAATGTTTACTTTATCAAAAATAAAAAGATCTTTTACGTTGGCTTTTTCTTAAACAAAAAACAATATATGTATTTAAGACTTTTTGTCATATCTTGTTAAAAACAGAAATTTTGAACTTCCTTGAACCATTGGGCCACTCCAAAATGTTTTTCTGCCAAAGGGTTGATACTCTAAAGGTACCCAAGTAAAATATAGTGTGGGCCATAATTCCTAAAGCCTTAAATTATTAACCAATTCGCTTTAACTAAATAATTTTCCATTGTTTGTCTACAAAAAACGTATTAGTCTAATTGTAGCTACATCCGATTTCCTATGCAACGACGTTAAATGCATCATTTTGAAAAAGTCCCGTAAATCCGGTTCTGACTGAATCTATTAAACCAAAATTAACAAACCCAGAGAAAATATATTTATGTATTAACCCTGTAAAAATAAAAAGATAGGCGCAACCAGTAAAAGTTATTACTAGTTAAAAAGTGGGCAAGTTTAATTTGGCCTACTCTGTATATAAAATTCATCTTTTACAAAATTACGAAACTGGTACCTGCTAAAACCACTATGAGGTAAACTTTATAGTCTATCATTGCTTTTACTTATGTTGGAAAGGTGAACTGACAAACCAAACAGGTTTTACAAAATATCGAATTTCTGACGCTTACAGGCTCTTGGACTATTACTTATGCGACTTATACGACAATTTTCAATTTTTTTTAGTGAGCCACATTTTTTTATCTTAAATTAACTACGATACGACGTTAGTCCATGCCTTCTTCCGACTGTAATCCGTAACGTATTATAGTATTACGAGTGTCCTAAATTTCTTTATACGAAAGCAAAATAAAGAAATCCGAATAAGCACCGTTTCTTTCTTGGACATTTTACAGCTTGCATTAAGCGCTTTAAACATGTAGTGACGTACTTAGTGATTTTATTTTTAAAGTAGACCAACTTAAGAAATGTAAGCAAAATTTCCTACAAAACTAATTCTTGTCGTATGGCAGAAATATAGTTGTTGGTATTTCAGGTTTAGAAGAAAATTCTAAAAATGGAAATTATAATAACCTTGCACTTAAAAGTTGCGATTGTACTTAACAAATAAAGAAGTAAACGAAAAAGCGTCTTCGTTTTGTAGCTATAACTTAATTAATTTAACGTTGAAAATTGGGTTCTGCGCAGCCGTTTTGGCGCTGGTCTTTCCACCGCCACGCAAAGTGTGCATTACAAAATATTTTGTTAAAATTTAAATAAATTTTATTATCATCTAGACACTTAAACGAATACAGGTTCTTTGACAAAAACTTCCTAACCTCATTTTTAGTAAAGTTATTCAAGTATTAACTAACCCATTTTTTATAGGCTTAAGTTATTATAAAATTTCTTATAAAAGTTTAAATAATGTACCTATATTTTTTTTTCTTTTAAAGCTCATCTTATATACATGATGAACAACATTACGGTTTAAAAGTGAATAAATGTTTTTTTTTGTTAATTATTTATTTTTTAGGTTAACAAAAATAAAAATCCAAAAATGTTATTAAAAAAATAGAAAGATATTAAACTAGTCCATTTGCTTATAATAAATTTATAAACAAATAAAGTAGTTTTTTTATTTTTTTTTTGTTAAGCAAAAACAACTGAAATCAAACATTTGGTAAAAAATTATAATATTATTTTTCGGAATTTTAATTTTTCATTAACTTAAAAGATTTATAATAAACAAATGAAAACACTTTTTAAACTAATATTGTTTATTATGTATAAATATATTAAAAATAAAAAGCTTTAAAAAATATATACAATATTCAACATTTACAAGTAATTTTAGGAAATCTATGAAAAGTAATATAAAGTCTTTGTACAGGTAAATTAACAATTTAATAACTTAAACAAAAATAAACTTAAACATTTTCTGTAAAAGGAACAATATTCCTTTAATTGATTGGATAAAACTAAAATTTATTTGGATTTTTAAATTATTATTTATTAATATTAAAAAAATGTGTTGCTTGCTTTGCGTGGCAGCATGCCAGAGACAAAACGAAACCCAATTTTTACCGTTAAATTAAAATTATAAATAATGGAGCTAAAACTCGCGAAAGTTCAGACATGTCCTACTAACATTTTCTCTTCGTAATTTTTTTTTTTTTTAATTTTACCTAGCTTTATTATTTTGTTAGGTATACCTACAAAACGAAGACGATCTTTTTTACTTTCTTTTTGTTTATACTACTTGCAATTGTTAAATGCTGGAATATTAAAAGAGTCCCATTTTTCAGATTTTTTTTCCAAATCCAAAATACCAACAATCATATTTTTACAATAACAAGAATATTTTTTTGCAGAAAACTTACTTCTCGACTAGGCTACTTAACGTCAAAAATAGTGCATTTTAAACGTTGTATAAATTAAAAAAAGTAATGGCAATATTTAACAAAATTTGTCTGAGGAATTTATTATTAAGGTTGTAAAAAAAAATTATCCCTAAAACCTACCCTTTCCCTTCCCCCTAAAGTGCCTTGAAAATAATATAGCATTATCTTAAATTTAATTTTTACTTTGGAATATATATACATATTTTTTAAATAAATATGTAGGTATATTTACAATATTTTTCCACCCATTACCAAAAAAATAACTCGCCTTAAATTTTCCTAAGATTTGGTTAAACCAAAAAAACATCTTTCTCAAAGTATAATACGCTATTCTTACTAACCACGACTAAGTATGATACGTCATTCTTACTAACCACGACTAAGTATGATACGTCATTCTTACTAACCATAATTAAGTATGATACGTCATTCTTTCTAACCACAACTAAGTATGATACGCCATTCTTACGAACCAGAACTAAGTATTAAACGCTATTTATTTATGGGATTTTTAATTTTTACTAAAGTACCGACCGTATTGTGAGAGAAAATTTAAGAATTATCTATAACTGTCTTTTAATTTTGTACTATAATGGTCTTTCAGTTTTGTACAATTTAGAACTTACGTTACGTGTTTAAAAAATGAAGTAAAGTTTTTGTTTATGTCTTTTTCCATTCGCCTGTACTTGACCCAACTTTAAAATAATGTGAGCAAAATCACAAAATGAAAAAAGGCACACAAACTTTAAAGAGTGTTTCTTAAAGTAATCTTGAAAAAAAAACATAGTTATTTTTTTTTCTTAGTATATTTTCCCTTTTAAAAGTATTTTTAAATGACTAACATTTGTTAATTATAAAAGAAAACAATTTATTTATTATTTATAACAATAGCATCTTTTGTCAAACTTCTTTCGACTTTAATCTGCAACGTATTAAAGTATTACAAGTTTCTAAAATATTTTATTTGGCGACAAAACAAAGAAATACCGGATCAACGTTGCTTCTTACTTAGACAACTTTCTACACTTTGAAAGTTGTCTTAAGTGCACTGAAAATAAAATAGCATTTCTGTTTATTTTATTTTTAGAATACATCCTACTTTTAAACCAAACGACAAAAAAAAAGGATTTTATTGTCAACAAACTTATAAATATTGAAAGAAAAAGTATTCCTAACAAGCAGTTAAAATTATTCTACAAAAATAAAGGAGAAAAAAATGTCTTACTTCTTAAAATTTCTTTGCATTGCATGTTTACATCTGTCAAACACTATCCGATCTGAAGATGCAGATTTTTACAATAGCCGAAAATATTTCTTTCAAAGCTAATTGAGATCACCAACCGCAGAACTATTTTGGTTTTTATCAGTATGGTGTAGGCGATAACAAAAAACTTAAACAAATTCTATAAGAGGTGGCAATACTAAATAAACGTAGTAGTTTATTGTCCATTACGCCCTCTGTCGGCAGTGTAAGAAAACTAAGCAAAACTAGATCCATAAACCAATACTTTTTATTTGCTTCTTACAAAGTTTTTTTGTGTATGGAGAAGTTTTACTTCTTCGTCGTAGATTTTACGAAATTTTACATAGATAAATAGAGTTATATGAGTCATAAGTCTCATTACTACCCTTAATCTTAACGATCTTATGACTATTATTTAGATAATAGAAGGTTATAAATACTAGGTCAAGCCCTTTTTAGATACACTTATAACACGTAGTCTTTACTTATTAAGTCAAAGCCTTCTCACGATTGTTAACCAATAAATTGTTTTTTAAAAACCATTTTCGTGTAACAAGTTATTTAACTATAGCAACAATTGTATACTTTGTAAAATATTATTATTGTGCAACCATTTTAATTATCATTTATTTTTTAAAACTACACATTATTTTGGAAAAACAATATATTGTGTTTAATGTTGAAAAAAGTTACAAGATAAGAATTTTAAAAGGAGGCAATAATTAATCAAGCCAAATAGTGACAAATTTTTAATTAGAAAATTTAACGCCTCTTTTATTTTAAAAATAAACTAGTTAAACAGAGTTATAAAAAGATTAATCCGTCATATTATAAAAAAAAAATCTTAAAAATAATTAATTACCATAAATGACATTTTTCCATTAGGCTTTAAATACAAATATTAATAAAAATAACCTTTTTTATTGTATGTGACATCTTGTTTAAACACAAAAATAAAATAACAAAATCTTAAAGCTTTAACTGTTATTATTATTAAAGTAATAAGATTAACGCAATATACACGGTATTTGCTAATTAACGGTACAAATATAAACCACAAATTTCTTATGACAAAATAGGTACCTGTTTTTAAACAGGCGATACAGTATGTCAAACTTAACAGAAAATGTTGGTAATTTATTTTTATAATTTTTGTTACATTTTAGTTTCATTATACAACCGTTTGCTGACCCGTTTTCAAAGTATTTTAGTTTAGAGTCCGTTTTGTGCAACTAAAAAGTATATGAAAGAAAACATTACATTATTCGTATACGATTTGGAAGTTGTAGGTATAGCCAATACGTTATAATAAAAGAGTTTTTTTGGCGAAAAAAGTCTTCTTAGTCATGACAATAAGTTTTTAATCAAACATAAGCAATAACGGCACCCGTTAAGGGGACAGTTTTCTCTTAATTTTCTAATTTTAAATATATTTAGGTTTGTAGGATTTTTTTATAATACACCATTAAGATCCAAAAGTTAACTTTTTTGTGCTACCCTCCGCTTGACCCGTTTTTATTTATTTAAGTTTTAGTCCTTTTGTGCAACCAAAACGTATATGAAAGAAAACATTACCTCATTCGTATATGATTTGGAAATTGTAGGTATAGCGAATACATTAGAATAAAAGGGTTTTTGGCGAAAAAAGTCTTCTTAGTCATGACAATAAGTTTTTAATCAAACGTAAGCAATAACGGCACCCGTTAATGGGAAAGTTTTCTTTTAATTTCTCTAATTATTAAATATATTTAGGTTATGTATTACCTTTCTCTTATTTTATTAGAGATACCAACTTTAAAAAAAAAAAATTAAACAAATTAAAAATCTTCACTTCTTGATATTTCTTTGCAGTTGCATCTGTCGAACACTGTCCAATCTGTCGATGCAGATTTTCACAGAAGATAAAGGTTTTTCCTTCCAAGCTTATTGAATTTGCCAACCACGGACCGGTTTCGCACTATTGGGTTCTCATTAGTACGGTGTAGACCAGGGTCCATGAACTGGCGGTCCGGACCACCAACCTATTTTGTGCGGACCTTCATATTTTTCGCGTTATTAATGTTATTTCTTTCACTAAAATTGTAAAAGCCTTTGACACTTTGTTTTGATTCAAAATGTTGTGTGTGTTAATATACTTATTTATATTGTATTTACACATATTTAAATATTACAGTTTATTATTTAAATCGTTAACCCTATCTTTAGTGTGGTTTTTTCTTTCCAGTCCGCGACGATCATGTTATTTAAAAAAAAAAGACTCCCAATGAAATTAGTTGGTGACCCCTAGTGTAGGCGATAGAAAAACTCCAAAGGAATCATTTAGGAAATGGAAATAGCGAATAGGCGGTAGCTTATAATTTATCCCGCCCTCTGTTGACAGTGAGAAAAACTGAAGCAACTTTGTAACACGTAAAACAAATACTTAACAGAGGTGGCTAGTGTCAACAGAGTGCTGGATGGACGATACCGCTTATTTGCCATTTTAATTTGTTAAATGAATCATTTGTAGTTTTTTGCAATCTCCTACACCATACTGATAAAAAGCTCTAAACCGATCTACGGTTGGTAATTTTAATAATCTTTAAAGGAAAAACATCTACAAAATAAAGATATTGTATTAGAAATTGACTATGTTTGAAACCAACTAATTTTTTTTAAAATTTTAAACACATTTAGATATTCTTCTTATTTAGGATAAAATTAGGTATCAATAACAAATGTTGAAAAATATAAACTTTTAAATATAAATTAAAAACTTTAAAAAAATAATTGTTTTTTTTTCTATTTCCAATAAAAATATTTAAATAATTAATAGTTTAAAAAACTAAAAAACACGCTTTTATATGCAACCGAACTAAAAATTAAAAATAATTTTTCATTAAAAAATATTTTCACTTCATAGTAAAAAGCGTGGGGTGCTTAATATATTAAATGTTATAATTATTATATTTGCCAATATCTATGATGGAAAAGTTATGAAAAAATAGTAAAATGCACCCCACGCTTTTTACTATGAAGTGAAAATATTTTTTTAATGAAAAATTATTTTTTAATTTTTAGTTCGGTTGCATATAAAAGCGTGTTTTTTAGTTTTTTTAAACTATTAATTATTTTTCATTTTTAGTTCGTTATATTGCACAAAATTCTTAATATAACAGTAAATTAGAACATACTATTTAATTAAGCAGCAAAAAGAAAATAACCAGCCCCCTATGAAATGACAATGGTAGCAAATTTTAAAATTTGCAAAAGATTGCAACTCACTAAAAAATTTCTTTTTCATTAAGTAGCAAAGTTTCAAATTTTGCCAACAGATGGCAATCCAGGCAATGTTGCCAACATTTTGCAATCCACTAAAAATTTCTTCTTCATTTAATAGCAAAGTTTGAAATTTTTCCAACAGATGGCATCCTAGGTGTTGTTTTTATAATATAATGGAATTTTTCTTCCTGGCGATTAAAAAAAAGATAAAGGGATACTGTTTGCAGATTATTGCATTGTCATGGGTCCTTAATACGTGTGCAAAGTTTCAAAGAAATCGAATAGCTGGAAGTTGGTTAAAATTAGACTCAAAGATTCCGTTACATAGGCAGCCAGATAGATAGTTACAACCCAAGTTAATAATTAAAAAATAGTTTAAAAAACTAAAAAACACGCTTTTATATGCAACCGAACTAAAAATTTAAAAATAATTTTTCATTAAAAAAATATATTCACTTCATAGTAAAAAGCGTGGGGTGCTTAATATATTAAATGTTATAATTATTATATTTGCCAATATCTATGATGGAAAATTTATGAAAAATAGTAAAATGCACCCCACGCTTTTTACTATGAAGTGAAAATATTTTTTTTAATGAAAAATTATTTTTTAATTTTTAGTTCGGTTGCATATAAAAGCGTGTTTTTTAGTTTTTTAAACTATTAATTATTTTTCATTTTTTAGTTCGTTATATTGCACAAAATTCTTAATATAACAGTAAATTAGAACATACTAATTAATTAAGCAGCAAAAAGAAAATAACCAGCCCCCTATGAAATGACAATGGTAGCAAATTTTAAAATTTGCAAAAGATTGCAACTCACTAAAAATTTCTTCTTCATTAAGTAGCAAAGTTTCAAATTTTGCCAACAGATGGCAATCCAGGCAATGTTACCAACATTTTGCAATCCACTAAAAAATTTCTTCTTCATTTAGTAGCAAAGTTTGAAATTTTTTCAACAGATGGCATCCTAGGTGTTGTTTTTATAATATAATGGAATTTTTTTCCTGGCGATTAAAAAAAGATAAAGGGATACTGTTTGCAGATTATTGCATTGTCATGGGTCCTTAATACGTGTGCAAAGTTTCAAAGAAATCGAATAGCTGGAAGTTGGTTAAAATTAGGCTCAAAGATTCCGTTACATAGGCAGCCAGATAGATAGTTACAACCCAAGTTAATAAAAGCGTGTTAAAAAGCACAATTTTTATTGTTGTCTAAAATAATACAAAAGCCAAAAAATTTATATCTATTTTTTTATTAATTTATCGTTTTTATTTACAGTGTGTCCCGCTTTTCATGAATACACCCTGATATCTCAGTTATGAATAAAGCGATTTTCTTCAAATTTTGGTGGTGATTGTATGTTAGAGAAATGAAGTATTTGGCATAGTGAAAACTTTCATTCACCATTGGCGTGCGGTCTTGGTGGGTAAAAAGACTTGATTTTTTAGGAAAAGGATATTAGGGCTTATTCAAAAAAATTTCTGTCAGATTTAGAATCAGCATCCCCAAAAACCCCTTAATTCATATTTTCAAAATCTTAAGAACTGATTTTAGCAAACAAATAATTTTAAGTCACCTTTTAATAAGTCCTTTATTTAAAACTGTGATATCAAAATTACTAATTGCATCATTTTAGATTTCTGTATTTTCAACATAACCTTCTAAAACAATACACTTTTCAACAATTCTTCTTAAACGTAAATTCACTTTTCTTAAAGTTTGGGGAGTAATTTCCTGGCACGCTTGCCTGATTCTAATGCAAAGTTCCTGTCTATTTCGCGGCCTAGTAGCATACACTTTATTCTTCAAGTATCCCCAGAGAAAAAGTCACAAGGGGTAATATCCGGCGATCTGGGGGCCATGGTTCTAACGGAGAATTTCTACCTATCCACTTCATAGGAAAGTTTACATTTAAAAAGTTCCTAACCATCAGAGAATTATGTGCAGGGGCACCATCTAATTGAAAGTATAAGTTTTGTCTCTGTGCTAGAGGTAATTCCATGAGAAAATCATAAAAATCACTTTGTATAAAATGCAGGAAATGTTCTCCGTTCAGATTATCCAGGAAAAAATGTCCAACAAGGCGTTCGTTAAATATGCCACACCACACGTTAACTTTTTTCACTGTATTGATTTTTACAGTTAATTACCCAGTTCGGATTTTCGGCGGCCCAAAACCTACAATTTTGACTAGACACCACACCGTTTGTAGTAAACGTTGCCTCGTCAGTAAACATTATGTTCTTTAGAAAATGTCTATCGTTAAGATAGTTACCTTGCAACCACAAACAAAATTCAAACCGCCGTTCAAAATCACCATTTAACAGAGTATGTAGAAATTTTGGTTTAAATGCCCTAATCCTATTACGTTTCAAACACCTCCATACTTTTGTTTTTCGTTAAATTTAGAATCCTCGCCACTGATCTTAAACTACCATTTGGGTTGTTTCGAAATTCTGCTAAGATACGTTCGTCGTCTGGATAGTGTCTGTGATTTAAATTGTACCTCCTTGGTCTTGTCTTGAAAACCGATCCAGTTCTTGCGAACAATCTGTTAATTTTGGCAGCAGTATCGTGACTTATTGGTGCTCGGTCATGATGCCTGTCATTAAATATTTCACTAACCTGACGCGAAGATCTTTCATTATTACCAAATAAACGGATAATTTCTACTTTTTCTCCAATTGTAAGAATTACTCTTCGGTTTTGTGCCATTTTCGTAACAGTTAAGTAAGACTGCTTGACTTATTGACAATTCATATGAATTACTATATGTCAAACAAAAAGCTTTTGTTTCAAAGCACTCTGCGATTAATTTGCTCAAAAACAGCACAGGCCATCATACCAACAGTAACACAGCGCGCGTATCATAGCAAAATTTCGAAAAACCTTTATTATAGTAGTTGCGAAGTATTGAATTCAAAGGAATGATATGGAGGCGTTTGAAACATAATAGAATTAGAACATTAAAACCAAAAAGTTAGGAATAAATAACCTCTTAAAAAGTTACTTAAAATAAATATTTTTTCTGTTAAAATCAACTCTTAAGATTTTGAAAATATGAATTAAAGGGTTTTTGGGGATGCTGATTCTAAATCTGACAGAAAAAAATTTTTGAATAAGCCCTAATATCCTTTTTCTTAAAAATCAAGTCTTTTTACCCACCAAGACCGCACGCCAATGGTGAATGAAAGTTTTCACTATGTCAAATACTTCATTTCTCTAACATACAATCACCACCAAAATTTGAA
>JACEGR010009313.1:0-27780 GCA_014170235.1 Listronotus bonariensis
TGATATTGTGACGTGTAATTTTGAAATATACACTAACCAGAACTAACCATATGTGACGTATATTTTGTAATACACATAGGGCCATTTTTCGTCACTAGGGCAAATGTACCATATGGAACTATCTTTTGGGACCATAAGACCGGTGGACCATCAAAACTAACTTCGCATTTTTTAGGACCAACTTATCTTATTGTACTAACTTAATTTAGCACGGGCATACCCCCACTAGGGGTAGCCCGTACGTGGCTTAACTAAAACTTTAACTTTATACTTGACTTCACTAACTACTTCTTATCTAATCTCTCACTATTTTTTTTCTCCTCTTTAAATATTAAATTTTCCAGTGTTTGTTTTGCATTTCTACGCGAACCAGTTTGTTTAATGTTTTTATTTTATTATTATAGGAGTAACCTAAAAAATTGTTTAATTTATACTTTAAAAACCTTGACACCTCACGTATATCTTTATTTATCAAAATTCCCACTGTTAAGTAACCTAAGTAGTATACTTATTTTAAAATTCCCAAAAATGTATATTTTTAAAATTCCCAAAATGTATACTTTTTTATAATAGATGTTTACAATATCAATATAGCTATTTCT
The DNA here is from genome assembly GCA_014170235.1 of Listronotus bonariensis. Taxonomy (NCBI): domain Eukaryota; kingdom Metazoa; phylum Arthropoda; class Insecta; order Coleoptera; family Curculionidae; genus Listronotus; species Listronotus bonariensis. The sequence goes on from JACEGR010009313.1 coordinate 603, forward strand.
TTAAAATAGCAAAAATCTTTACATTTTTAGATTCCTCACCAAGCTGCAATCCTTTTACTGTAAAAATATATATAAAAAAATGCTATATCTATTAAGTACAGCTAAAGATTAAAATATGTGTTGTTTTTGAATATTGATTTTTTCTGATTATAGTTCGGTTACTACAATTTGAAGTAAATTATATTGGACATTTTTTGACATAACCATAAAATTTGTTTTTACATCTAGCTGTCATTCTTATAGAAAACACATAATCTGTGTGTTTTAAATGATTTTTTTGTTTATATTTAAAGGACCGTCTAATAAATTTGTGTACAGTTTTGTACGATCGCTAATTAAGTAAGTATGGGGAAGTATGAGAAAGTATGGGAAAGTATTAGAAAGTATTGGAAAGTATAAGCAAGTATGGGTAAGTACAAGGACGAATGGGGAAATATGGGGAAGTAGATAGAAGTATGGAAAATTATTAGGAAGTATGGGAAGGTTAAAGAAAGTATGGATAAGTATTAGGAAGTATGGGGAAGTTTGTGGACGTATGTGGAAGTATACGGAAGTATGGAAAAGTATGAAGAATTAAAAGAAAGTATGGACAAGTATGGGAAATAAGAGGAAGTATGGCGAAGTATAACGAAGTATGGGAAACACGAGGAAGTAAAAGAAAGTATAAAAGAGTATGGGGAAGTATGTGGAAGTATGGGTAAGTATGAAAAAGTATGAGGAAATATGAAAAAGTATAAGGAATTATGGGAAAAAATAAAGAAGTATGGGGTAATAATGAGGAAGTATAAGAAAGTATGGTGAATTATGAGGAAGTATGGGGAATTATGAGGTAGTATGGGGAAGTATAAGGAAGTATGGAAAAGTATAAGGAAGTATGGGGAAGTATAAGGAAGTATGAGGAAGTATGGGAAAGTATGAGAAAGTATGGGGAAGTATGAGGAAGAATAAGAGAGAATGAGAAAGTATGTTTAGGTATGGAAAAGTGTGGGAAAATATAAGAAAGTTTGGGGAAATATGGGGAAGAATGGTAAATTATGGAAAATTATGTGTAAGTAGGAAAAAGTGTAGGAAATTATAAGGAGATATGGAAAATTAAGAGGAAGTATGGTAAAGTATGGGGATGCATGGGGGAGTGTGGAAAAGTATTAGGAAGTATAGGAAAATATGGGGAGTTTAAGGCAGTATGGGATATTATGGAGAATTATAGAAAATTATTGTGGCATAATATTATCAGTAGATTAGAAAAAAGAACCTAAAACAAAATGTGTGTTATCAATCATTTTTTCTATTTATTTTTAAAGAACCTTTTATTATATTTATGTACAATTTTGCACAATAGCTTTTTAACTTAAAAAACCTTTATTATTTCCTGGTTTATTTCAATTATTCTAAGGTAGGGCAAGCAAAAGGTCTTGTTAAATGTATAATCTGGCACTTTACATAATTTTTATTTTTTGCGTAAATAAATAGAAACCATTTCTCAGCATGGCAATTTTATATTGCTAATATTAAATTCCAAAGAAAAAAATCACTTTTGGTATGTATTCTTTAATGAAATAAGCCATTTTTCGGCCATGCCCTGAAATATTTTCTATTTATTTACACAGACAGTTTCCGTCCATAAAATTAAAAAGTAAAAATATTACATTTGTTCCAAACTAAATGTGAATTTAAAAATGTTTTTACGTTAGAAAAAGCCAAGGCGCACCATTTTTTTTTAGAAAAATATATTCTTTAAACCCTTTAGGGATGACAGTGGTAATTTTTCGTCCTGTATGTCAAAAAATGTTTTCTGATGCATAGAAGGCGTCCTTTAAATTAGTTTAAAATATCTAAATTGGTATAAAGCGACTATAAAAAACACAAATTTTTAACAACCCGTAATTCAAAAACAACGACTTTTGGGCAATATCTTCATAAGAGGTTTTTTTCTTATTTTTCATTGTAAAATCACTCCTTAAAACTTGTCGATTGGGTTACTGGACACCCTGTATATAGGTATTTGAAGAAACCTGTTATGTTTAAAGAATTATATGAAAAATTAGTAAATGCCATGCTTTTTGTTTATTTCTTTTTGCACCATGGGTAATAAATCTTTATATCGAATTCCAGAAAAAATGTGTTTTACTTGTATAAAGCGTGTTTTCGAAAATTTTTACCATAGGAAACACTTTTTTAATAATTTTATTTTTTTAGATGTTTTTTTACTTTGCAAGAAAATAAATTTCCACAATAATAATTCTATGGGAAGTAAAGGCTGAGTTTTTCTTTGACTTTGTTAATATATTTTTTAAGAACAAAAATCTTTTATTTTTATTCTCCACTAAGCTGCATTTTTTTTACTTATGCAAAAATAAATAATTAATAGTTTAAAAAAATAAAAAACACGCTTTTATATGCAACCGAACTAAAAATTAAAAAATAATTTTTCATTAAAAAAATATTTTCACTTCATAGTAAAAAGCGTGGGGTGCTTAATATATTAAATGTTATAATTATTATATTTGCCAATATCTATGATGGAAAAGTTATGAAAAAATAGTAAAATGCACCCCACGCTTTTTACTATGAAGTGAAAATATTTTTTTAATGAAAAATTATTTTTTAATTTTTAGTTCGGTTGCATATAAAAGCGTGTTTTTTTAGTTTTTTTAAACTATTAATTATTTTTCATTTTTAGTTCGTTATATCAATTAACTTTGCTACTCTTGACAAAATGGCGAAAAATTTTTTAGTGAACAAGAGTAGCAAAGTTTGAAATGTTGCCAACAGATGGCAACCCACTAAAAATTTCTTCGCAATTGAGTAGCAAAGTTTGGAATGTTGCCAACAGATGGCAAAGAGTAGCAAAGTTTGAAATGTTGCCAACAGATGGCAACCCACTAAAAAATTTCTTCGCAATTGAGTAGCAAAGTTTGGAATGTTGCCAACAGATGGCAACCCAGGTGTTGTTTTTATAATATAATGGAATTTTTTTCCTGGCGATCAAAAACAAGATAACGGGATACTGTTTGCAGATTATTGCATTGTCATGGGTCATTAATAAGTGTGCAAAGTTTCAAAGAAATCGAATAGCTGGAAGTTGGTTAAAATTAGGCTCAAAGATTCCGTTACATAGATAGCCAGATGGATAGATAGATAGTTACAACCCAAGCTAATAAAAGCTTTAATTATGAGGTACAGCTGATGAAAAAAATATGTTTTGTTTTAGAATATTTGGAAAATCCCACACCACTTTTTTTGGCAATTTAATGTAATATAATGTAACGTAATTTGAGTTGTGTTGACAATGCAAGTTTTTTTGTAATTTTTTTCACCTGGAGTAGGTACCCTGAAGTGTAATGTGTGAATAAATAAATTATAGTGAAAATTCCACACCACTGTTTTTTAACCAATCAAATGTGTAGTTTTGGTTGCATTACCATGACAGCACAAGCATTTATCGGAATTTTTTTCTCCTGCCTGGGGTACCCTGGAGCGAATTATAATGAAAATATTTTGACATAATCATTAAATTTGTTTTAACGTCATGTCTGTCATTCACATACATAATTAAAGAACATGTTATTTTGTACCAGTTGTAGTATTTTAGACATAACATAATATAAAATAATGTAAGGTTTTAAGACCCTAAATGACAATTTTATACAACTACAGTTAGTAAAATAATATCATAAGACTGAAGTACTAGACATGGTGAAGAGCAAACAAAAGCAAGGTATGGGTTTAAAAAATTAAAATAAACTATTTTTACCAACTGTAGTAATATAAGGTATATATTCTATAAAAGAATAAACAATGATAAGCTTTAAAATTACATATATTTGCAACTACAATTGGTAGGCGCGCTTGTGGCGGCTTCGGTTGTATCGGCAAGCGTCGATCTCCGGAGTTAAGCAGTGGAATGCGCGCCCATAATTTGGATGGGTGACCGGCACCAGCGGTGTTTTGGGCAACGGCACACGGTGTTCTGCTCGGGGATGCGGACCGAGCAACAACCATCCAAGTTATGGAATGAATGGTGTTTGAATGGGAAGGAGTAGGGGTCAAGGTACAATAAGCCTTCAGGCTGCAGTGCATCACCTAGGGGGCGGTCGTCGGACCTGGGTGGGATGACCCCGAAAGGGTAAAAAAAAACTACAATTGGTAAAATGGAAAATATTTGTTTTATAGTAAAATTTGAAAGCTCGTGTTGAAGTTACAAATATTAATTTAAAAGAATAATATTTAACACAAACTTGGTGTTAAATTTTCGTACCGAATACCACACGTGCTTTATTTCGGGACATTTTTTCTCGGCCACGAATATTTAAAAAAAATCTCTCCAGGGGGAAGGAGGAAAAAAACCTTTAACTTATGTAATAACTAGTTTAACCCTAACCTCAAAAATTTTCAAGGAAAGTAAAAAAGCGGGTTTTTCGGTTTTTCATTTTTATCTTATACAAAAATAACCAAAATAAACAAAATTGCAAATTGAAAGGGTATTTTTAATTTAAAAACATTTTTTAAAAGTAACAGCAGTTCTAAAATCTTTTATGAAACAGATTTTAAAAACTCTAGTAATTTGCTTTTTAAACACCTGCGTATTTTAAATTCCTACACAGTTCAATAATAGTAATTTAGGTAACAAGTGCATAAAGTGATACTTTATTTACGAATGAAAACTTTGACAGCACGAGCCGTTAGGCGAGTGCGGCAATTCCATAAGTATAAAACAGACAGTTTATGCATGTGTTACATACTATACTTTTTCCACGACCGTATAAAAATTTCCCAAAATAGCATTTAATGATTAATTTTATTTATTTTTTTAACTTAATAATTTCAATTTTTGCAGCACAGCCATTATATTGCAACAAAAAATCATAGCCTCTTTATTTTTAAAAGACAATTATTATCTTCATAACTATGCCATTATGATTTAATTTTAGAAAATTGTATGTACTTACTTTTTGTAGAAATAATACTAAAACAGTTTAATTTTATTTTCAATTTGTTTGTCTTCCAAATTCATTATTACCACTAATTTTCAATAATTTCTATTAAATTTATTTGCAAACTGTCAAATTTTGATACCAGTGACACATGAAAAATAATGACGAAATCAATGACATTTTGCATTAAATTTTAAAAACAAAGGTTCTTGGGAAAAAATCATGTTTTTTAAGTCCTTGCGAACTCTGCATACAAAATCAACATTCTTTTTTGTGAATCTAATTTTTTACAAGCAATAATTTTTATAAAGAATATCGTTTTTTGAAAAATTAAATTTTTGGTCAATTTGTCCTCTTGCTAATCCCAGTTGTGGACAGTTTGTATATTTGCAACTACAATTGGTAAAATAGAAAATATTTTTATTTTATGTTATATTATTATATTTCGTGTTAAAGACACGCCCACAAATATTTTAGGAAAATTATTCTGCCTGCGGTTTAGGATAATTTAATTTTAAAATTATTAGTGGTTTAAAAAATTTCGGAAATAAATTAAACCAGGTACTTTTTAAAATCCCCCTTTACATAGTGTACATGCAAAATAAAGCAAAAATTTTGTTTTCTTACCAAGCTTAATTTTTTGAGAAACGACAATTTTTTTATGAAAAGGTAATAATTTAAAAGTTTTTCATTTGGACAGAACTTCTTCTGGAAAGAAAGATATACCTTTATTTTTATTATGTTTTAGAAGGGTTATTGAAAAAAAAGCTAAAACTCTACAGATTTAAACACACAAATAAATCCTGGTAGTTTATCAAATAGCTTTTTAAACATATTTTTATACACACTGTATAACCAGTTTTAATTAACCACAATATACATAGATACGACCTGCATGTTTTTAAACCTTATACTTTATGTATGTACTTCACAAAATTAATAAGGCGATATTGTGAAAGCAGAGTTTGACAATATTTTCTGTGCACGAGGAATACGTTGGCGATTTCTGTGCCCTTGTATATAATTATCCAAATGAAAAGGCTCACATGGAAAAGGGGAAAACATTATTTATGAAAAATTCAGTGGCGGTTACACGCACAATTTTTTCACGTATTATATTTTTAGTTTTAATGCATTTAAAAAAAATTAAAAAGTTTTTTTCGTTAAAAGTGGAAATGTGAAAAAATAAGGTTAATATACATTTCAGAAATATCGTTCAGATAGTTCGCGACAAAGCATAGATGAAAGTATTGTAAAATTTAAGGGTCGTATCTCTCTCAAGCGATATCTACCAATGAAACCTATTAAAGGAGGGATAAAAACGTGGGTACAATTAGATGCTCTTACCGGTTATACATACGATATAAATATATACAGCGGAAAAGAAACGGAACAACAAGAAGAAACATTGGGGAAAAGGGTAGTCAATACGCTTACATCTTCTATAAAAGATGAAAATGTAGTTCTGTAGTTCTGGCATTTGATAGGTTTTTCACAAGTGTTAAACTCATCAATGAAATTAACTTTCCAGCTGTAGGGACTGTAATAAAAGGACAAAAAATGTTCCACCAATAAACAAAACATTAGGGAGAGGAGAGTCAAGTTTTCTTTGTAATAATACAGGGAGCCTTTGCATAAAATGGCAAGGCACAAAAGAGGTCTTAGTAATCAGTAATTGACACGGCAATGCTGTAACAACAGTTAAACTCAAAGGAGTTGATGATAAAAAGAGAGATGTAAACTAACCAGAAGCCATAGAATTCTACAACAATTGTATGGGTGGAGTGGACCTAGGTGACCAAATGGCTGGTCTTTACGACTTAGATAGAAAATGACTCATATGGTGGAAGAAGGTGTTTTTAGACTACTAATGGTGGCAGCTGTTAACAGTTGGATTATATACAATGATGTCCATAGGAAAAGGACACCGTTTATGGAATTCTTGGTGACGCTGGGGGAAGACTTAGTCACCACTGGAAGAAAATTGTCGCAAACGAAGGTTAGAAGGAAGTCTCTGGGTAGGCCAACTAAAAGGTCAAGAAACCTGATAAATATTGGTGGCCATTTACCTATTGTACAAAAATCTCGCCGGCGTTTTAAGGAGTGCTTTGAGAATGGAAGAGAAAAACACACGAACGTTATTTGCCAGATGTGTGAAATACCTTTATGTATAGAATGTTTTACGCCATACCATGTCTAAAGTAAATAAATTTGTAATTGACATTTTGTTGTTTGTATATACCATTGGGATATATTGTCCCACTAAAAATACCAATGGGATCATATATATCGAGAGAAATTTAAGATAAAAAAACAGAAAAACCCTAATTTATCTATTTATTTTAACATCATTTAGTGTAACAAATAAAAAAAAATGAAACTATTATGCCCAAATTTTAAAAAAAAGTTTAAAAAAGGGTTAAATAAATAAGTAAATAAATTATTTATTAACGAACCAGCCATTTTTAACAGATTGTAGAAATTACAATAATCAAATAAATAAATAATAACAAATCAGTAACAAAAAGCACAAGTAAAATTTCAAATATTAAATTAACAATAAGACACAACATTTAAAAAAATATATAAACATATAAAATGGGATCAACGATTATATTCATACCTAAATAAATACTGTACGACTCAGCTATTATTAGCATTTATACAAAATCTTGTCAATGCAGATGACAACCCATAATTAGTACGATGGAATGGTACATGAAACAAGCTGACATGTCGAAGTGTTCTTTGAGGAGTGTTTAAACATATTTCACCTAGCAAGTCACTACACTTAATATAACAATTTTAAATCCTATACAACGTACAAATATCAAAAAATATTCTCCTGTTCTCAAGACTTGGTAAATTTAATACATTCATAATCTCCTTATATATAATATTTTCAACCGGAATACCCATCTTAAAAGTAATGAACCTTAAAAAATTTTTTGGACACGCTCAATCCGATCAACATACGTTTTATAGTATGGTGACCATACCAGGCATGCATACTCCAAAATTGACCGGACATATGAACAAAATAGTACTTTAAAACAATTTCATCCAAAAACCACTTAATGATCTTTTAATAAATCCTAACATTTTTAAGGCTCTATTCGTAATACTCAATGTGATAATTAAAGCTAAGTTCCCTGTCAAAAAATACACCAAGGTCTTTTAAAACATTAGTCTTTTTCATAATGGTGTCACCTACTCTATATTCAAAATTTACAATGTTCTTTTTTCTAAAAAATTGCATATTTTTACACTTACTAATGTTAAGATCCATACCATTTATTCTGCACCATTTGTTTAATAAAATCCCACCAAAAAACGTAAATGTAAAAAGGTGAGCCAAATTTAATACTAAAATTATGTTTGGCTGTAGGCTTCGCCGCAAAAAGAATATAGATCTAAATGAGTGCCAAGTTCCGTACAACATCCAAATATGTATGAGATTTTAAAGTGGGTTAGATTTGAGTTTTTTAGTTTTCATTACATCAGTGAGTTTATAAAGTTATTTTATTTTTTTAAATATATATTTTTTCCAATTAAAACTGGTCACTACTAATCTAACCTAATTTACATTTTCTGCCGTTGATATGAAAATAAGTGAGTTATGATAAAAATTGGATCAGTATTTAATTTTTTCTACGAAAAAAGCATTTAAGGCAACTCCCTAACTAACCCCTAATTAAAATTGACCTTAATAATTTCTTCAAAAGTTTGACCAATTTTTCATGCCTAACTTCAGGAAAATTTAAGCTAAAAACGATTTTTTACAAGTTCATATTTTCACTTTTTTTTAATAATTTCGAAAATACTAAAGATAAGATAAAAATGATAAAGTTTTAATTTGCAGCTTTTTTAATGACTAACATTTTTCTGCGTGTGGATTTTCTATACAGTGAATATTTGGCGAGACGTAGTCTTTTAAAACATGTATTAACGAACGAGCATCACCTTTATTGATCCATTTAAACTCATCCCATTTAAAAATAAAAAAAAATCATACGAAATTTAACTTATTTACTTACTAACTTACTTCTTTTACAAAACACTGAAATAAATTGTTAATAAAAATAAAGGAAATACATTATTAAAAACAATTTTTTTTCGAAAAATTCTAATAGACCATTTCGGAACATAATATTCTACATAATATTTTTGAGATAAGGCATTTTAAATGGGTTTAACTTTTTGGACGTATTATTTATATATGTGTTAAGAGAATTGTAAGAGAGTGAAGGTCAGCTTTAATTAGGGGGTAATTTGGGGGCTGTCTTTATATACTTTTTCGTAAAAATTATTAGTTACAAACCTTATTTTTATCATAGCTCACCTAATTTTCATGTCAGAGACTTCTTTTTTTTTTTAAGACAAGTCTAATTATGTAAAAAAAATCTCAAAAATTGCAGCTAAAAATTAACATTCCGTATCTCAGTTCGTATTGTTCGTAGAAAAATTACTACAAAAAAATTTGTTTATCTGTTTAAAAGCTACAATTTTGCTTTTTAAAGTTTTTTAAAATAAATTTTCGAGATATTTGCGAACAACCATTAAACCGTCGTGTCGAGTTTTCCGTCAAAAAATTCGCAAATAGCTTGAAAAATATTAGTGTTATGAAAAAAATGTGTAATACATTTTTTACTAATACCCCTTTTAAATTAATTTCTGTGGTTAAAATATAACACACCTCTAGGATTTTGGCGCCTTTTTGTTCGATATAGATTTTGATAATTGGGCTATTCCCAACCTGCTGTTAAAATTTTAAGTAAATCCATGCAGGACCAAAAAATTGACAGGTTTTACCTTTTTTGAGCTTAATTTCCTGTACTATTATTTTAAACAAAGAATAAGCTTGTCAAGTTTTTTGCATTTTTTCTGAAACACTTGGTGTAGGGCTAAATTTTTACTTTTATTCTTTATTACGACAATTTTTAACCTATTAATTAAATATTAAGGAAAGTAGTAGAAAAATAAAACAACATTTTACTCTCAGTAACGCATGTAAAAAATAATAAAAACATTTTTAATCGTCTTATTTATTGTATTAAAAAAATGCCGCCAGTTTAAAATAATAACATTTTTTAACACTTATTTTGCCACTTGCAACACATATTTTGCAAAAAGTAGTTTATTTCTTAATTTTTAATTTATTGTCACAGTTTTGCGTGTTGCCGTTTTTAAGTAAAAATTATTAAGTATTTTAAGTAAAGTATCTTAATAAAACATATTTAAAATATGTCTAAGCGCAATGTTGTCCAATTTTTTCTGGTAATACTGCAGGTCTAAGAATAATACTACACTACCCGGCATATGGTACATTATACAGTGACCGACAGAAATGTTGAACCATATGGAAAACTTTTTATTTTTGATTTCTCAAATTTTTTTATTATTAATGAAAATCTTTGCATACAGCGAAACTTACAAAATATTTATCAAAATTTAACTAAACCATGGCGTATACGAGGTAGGTGCAAATTAACGAATATAACACTAACCAGAACTACCTTTATTTTTGAACTTAAAGAAAAATTTTAATTGGAAATCTTGTTTAGAATTAAAAGATATGTAATATTTTAAAAGTAAAGCCTCCTATTAAAAACTCGAAAGAAAAACTTACTTTTCTACCTAACCCCGTATGGAGATTAGATCGAACCAAATTAGTTGCCGTAAATTATCCTTATTATTCATAAAGCATTTAAGTACATTTAAATCAGTGTAAAAAACAAACGTAAATTTTTGATTTTTGTGGTTCAATAAGTTTAAAACTTAAGGGGGGCTAAGGTCAAATCGTACAAAAAAGCCATATTTTCGTGATTTTTTCCGACGACACAGTTGAAATTTATTTACTCAACCAATGGTACATTAAAGTATGACATTCGAAGAATGTTTCGTCAAATTTTACAAAAAATATTAAAAAATACGGCAATGGCAGCAATTGTTCGGACGTGTCTCGAAAAAAGTTGAATTGCGGTGCCCCTCATAACTTGGTGCTGGATCATCCGAAACCAAAAAATCAAAGTTCATTCGTTAGATAATAGTTTTCCCCAGGTAACGCTGTCGAGTTTTTGTTTTTTCCAAATTTTTTCATTTTTTCGAACACTTTGAAGTGAAAAACACAACTTTGTGGGAAAAAATCGGCTAATTTGTTATTGCAAAATCAAAATTATGAAAAAAAAACTTGACAGCGTTACCTCGTAAATGATGTGCAGAAATAGTGTTTAAAATTTCAAAAGGATCGGTGCAGTAGTTTTGGAGTTATCAGGGGCACCGACTTTGAAAACGTGAGTTGTGAATTGAATACCTTACCCCCCTTAAACCAATGCGCTTAAAAAAAACTCGACAGCGTTACCTCGTAAATGATGTACAGAAATAGTGTTTAAAATTTCAAAAGGATCGGTGCAGTAGTTTTGGAGTTATCAGGGGCACCGACTTTGAAAACGTGAGTTGTAAATTAAATACCTTACCCCCCTTAAAACCCTTTTAAGATTAATTTGCCACACTGTTTTTGTCTTATGGAAAACGTCTTTGCATTTTTAAATTTATTATTATAATGTTTGTACCTATTAAAATTAATCCTAAAATATATGTTTTTAAATTTTATAAACTTGTTTCTTATTACCATAATCCCAATAAAGTTTATTTTTTGAACATTGTAATAGAAAATGATTAAAATAAATTCATGTTTTTTAAAAGTTAAGCTGTTTTTTGAAAGGCAAAAATGACGTGGACATAAATCTAAAGGGGCTTCTAAGTCTTGGCCTTATTAAACCACAAAAAAACAAAACTTTACGTTTGTCTTTTAAATTAATTTAAATGTATCTATTGAGTAGTCCGTTACTTTGTGACAATACATTTTTACGTAGAATGTAATAAAAACACAAATTTTACTTTGTTATTTTGTCACATATTTTATATTGCTTTTTGCGTTACTGCAGTTTCGACATACTATGTCATTTTCAAACGACTTTTTAAAAGTGAATGAATTACAAAAAAGTGCATAAATTTATACCTTATACCGTAAATTTAACATCTGGTTTAACCTTTACAATTGTTAGGTCCTATCTTTATTGTTACAAGTATATTGCTATAATAAACTTTTACAGTTAGTCGAAAATATTAAATAATTGGGAATTTTTTTATGTCTGTTTGCAGATTAAGAAGATTTACATTATTATTTTTATTGTGTTTATAAATTTCTATGTTCTCTAATATATCTAATTTTTTACTTTTTGTTCTAAGTGTAAAATTTTTATACTATCTATATTAGGGAAAGAATGACCAGAGTCTAGAAAATGGTTTGAAAAATTTGAATTTCTTTTGCCTAATCTAAATGATGCGTAGTGTTCTTTAAATCTTTTTCGAAGCTTCGGCCTGTTTGTCCTATGTAGCAACTATTGCACTCTGAACATTCTAGCTTATAAACTCCAGATTTTTTATGTTTATTAATCTTGTCTTTTACGTTAAAAGGTGGTTGGATAATTTTTGTGATGGTTTAAATGCTATTTTCATATTATTTTTACTTAAAATATAATAATAATAATATATATAAAAATACACAACCCTTATATATTTTGGACCTATATCTGACAAAATAGCAAATATTTTAAGTAAAAATAATATGAAAATAGCATTTAAACCATCACAAAAATTATCCAACCACCTTTTTAACGTAAAAGACAAGATTAATAAACATAAAAATCTGGAGTTTATAAGCTAGAATGTTCAGAGTGCAATAGTTGCTACATAGGACAAACAGGCCGAAGCTTCGAAAAAAGATTTAAAGAACACTACGCATCATTTAGATTAGGCAAAAGAAATTCAAATTTTTCAAACCATTTTCTAGACTCTGGTCATTCTTTCCCTAATATAGATAGTATAAAAATTTTACACTTAGAACAAAAAAGTAAAAAATTAGATATATTAGAGAACATAGAAATTTATAAACACAATAAAAATAATAATGTAAATCTTCTTAATCTGCAAACAGACATAAAAAATTCCCAATTATTTAATATTTTCGACTAACTGTAAAAGTTTATTATAGCAATATACTTGTAACAATAAAGATAGGACCTAACAATTGTAAAGGTTAAACCAGATGTTAAATTTACGGTATAAGGTATAAATTTATGCACTTTTTTGTAATTCATTCACTTTTAAAAAGTCGTTTGAAAATGACATAGTATGTCGAAACTGCAGTAACGCAAAAAGCAATATAAAATATGTGACAAAATAACAAAGTAAAATTTGTGTTTTTATTACATTCTACGTAATTTAAATGTACTTAAATGTTTTAAAAATATCAAAGCTTTGAGATTTTTTCGAAATTTAAGGGTAATAAGGATATTTTACGGCAGTTAATTTAGTTCGATCTAATCTCTATACAGGGTAAGTTGGAAAAGTAAGTTTTTGTTCCAATTTTTTAATAGAAGGCTGTGTTTTTAAAATATGACATAGCTTTTATTTCTAAACAAGTTTTTCAAATTATATTTTTCTCTAAGTTCAAAAATGGGGGTACTTTTCTCTTGAACTATATTCGATAATTTTTACCTACCTCGTCTACGCTATGGTTTATTTAAATTTTGATGAGTGTTTTGTCAGTTTTGCTGTAAGCAGAGATTTTTTATAAGAATAATTTTTTTTTAAGTTAAAAATAAAAAGTTTTCCATATGGTATAACACTCTGGCAGTTACTGTACCATCCATAATGTCAGGTGATTTTTTTATTATTTTTTTTTAAGCTTTGTATCTAGACATTTTGTTGCCTATGTAAAGTAGTTGTTTTTATTAAAATAAAACAATAATTTAAAAGTAAAGAAATGGTTTATAATGAAAATAAAAAGTTTGGTTCATGAAATTTTAAATTTTAATTACAGTTCAAATTTCACTAAAATGATTGTTTATATTGTCAATTACAGTAAAATAATTAATATAGTTGACAACATAATGCCGTATTTATGGATATGTAAAATTTATTTTTAAAACTGATAAACATTTAGTGATTGTATACCGGGTAACAACATGATCACTTTCCGGCGGCCATTTTTATTTCTTTATCGAAACCATAGATAACCTACATTTAGATCCGCAGTGGCAAGAAGCATTTTTCGGATTTTTACGACCTCGCGTAAACAAATGAATGGGTGGACGAACATGCGCACTTAAAAGCCGTGGCAAAATATAAACGCCAGCACCCCGTACCCTTCGGCCGCGGTCTGACCGTGACGCTCATAAGCTACCGTACTTCGAACAGAAAACCAGGACGCGGAATTCTTTCCGATAATGCGGATAGTTTGTTTGGCGCCGGGTGAGTTTACCCTCAACTTGCTTGCGCACAAACCGGTTTTTTCGCCCATGAAAGGTAACTTTTGTTTCGCGCAGTGATCGAAACTGACAAAATTTGGCAGGGTTGTTGGACTAACAAAAACTCATTTTTAAGTGTACATAATAAGCTTCTACAACTTCCGGTTTCACCAAACATGCCGCTTTTTTGATTTTTCAATGGGACACCCTGTATAATTTTTGTTTTTCGGATTTCCCAGATCATTTTTGGTCGAAACACAATATTTTGAATACAATTTTTGGTCAAATTTAATTTTTAAATTAAATTTTTGTTTTTATTTAGAGCGCCATATCATTCTAAAATCACCCCTAATACTTTACTTACTTTCAAAAAATACGTCATCGATTTTATCGTCTTAAACTTTTTACTATAGGGCTCCGCGAACAGCAGGTTCCACAACCTAGAAACTCTAGGGATAAAAGAACAAACAAAGTGGGAAGTTCGGGGCCTGTCCAGTTGAACCGTATAGGGATGCATACGCGCGGAACCACGAGTTTCTCTGTTGAGAACCGTAAGTGGAGGAACTAAAGTGGACAATTCTTCAGAGCAAAAGCCATGGAAGTACCTATAAAAAAGCGATAAATCCCCCACAGCCCGACGATGTGCAAGAGAGGGAAGCCTTTCTGTAAGTGAAGGATCATTAATGAGACGAATAGCTCTTCTTTGAATAGAATCAAGAATGCTTAGGGTTGTGGGGAACGCCATGCCCCAGATATGAGAACAATATTCCAAGGGAGGTCGGATTTGGGACACATATAAAGTGTATAAATTAGAAGGGGAAAAATACTTTTGGCTCGAAAGAGAAATCCAAGCTTTTTTGAAGCTGCCGTGGCTATAGATACAATGTGTTTATGCCAGTTAAGGTTACTTTCAAATGTGATGCCCACAAGATTAAATGTGTCTTTGCTCTGTAAAACTTGGCCGCTCATAAGTAGAGGATGAGTATTTGATGATTCTTTTCGCGACAAGGAACATGATTGTGTTTTGGATGCATTAAAATGGACGAGATTTTTAGCGCCCCAATCCAATATTAAATTAAGATCCTGCGAAAGAGATATCTGCATCGCTCTGCGTTTGTTTTCCAAGTCAGGTTTAGTAATGGGTTTAGGAACCTGAAAACTGGAGTGAAGAATACTATCGATGGCGAAACTATGAATGGAATTAGTTGTGGACGAGAGAAGGTCGTTGATGTGAAGAAGAAACAATGTTGGTGCCAGAACTGAGCCCTGAGGGACTCCAGCATTTACTTGGTGAAAGCTTAAAGAATGACAGTCCACAATAATTGATATACGACGATCAGATAGATAACTAGAGAGCCAAGTACAGAGTTTAGTTGAATGCGGCATGCCAGAGCTGGTCAAAAGCTTTGGATATATTAAGAGCAACGATCTGGGACTCACCTAGAAACTCAAGAGACTTATTCCAGCAGTGTGATACGAAGAAAAGAAGATCTGCTGTAGATCTTTTGTGGCGAAATCCATACTGCCTGTCGTGCACAATTTTGTGTTTTTCCAAGTACTTAAGAATTTGTGAATTAATTAGTTTTTCCATTACTTTACAACGAACTAAGAGAATTGAAACTGGTCTATAGTTAGATGGAAGAGTTTTAGATCCTTTCTTGGGATTGGGAATTTTAAAGCAAATCCAATAAGGTAAAATACTAACACACTTTACTTCATTTTCTTAAAAAAAACAACAATAATTATGCAGGTACATGATCTTTTGATTTGAATGACGTACATCGCAATTCATCGTAGTTGTCATGAAAACAGAAACAAATAGAATATGTTGTAAAAACAATTGTTTGTGTTCCGTTAAAAGTTTAAAATATAAAAACATTAGTTTGTATTTATGTATCTCCTATATGTAAAAATAGTTTTGAGTTAAATTTGGTATTAGAATAATTTTTTATGGTTAATACCAAATCTACATAAAAACAAACTAATACTTTTATGTTTTAAACTTTTAACGGAACACAAGCAATTGTTTTTACAACATATTCTATTAGTTTCTGTTTTCATGGCAACTACGATAAATTGCGACGTACGCCATTTCGTATCAAATAATTATTTAGCTACATAATCATTGTGTGTGTTTTTTTAAGAAAATAAAGTGAGTGTCGTACTGTTTTACATTATTGGATTCGCTTTAAAATACTGCATTTAGAAATATTATGAAAGTGATATTGTCCCATTTTGGTTTTTAAGCTAGGGTAAAAGAACTAAAAAATTAAGTTTCGATCCCTCTTGTAAAAAAGTTTAAAAGATAAAATCGATTTCGTATTTTTCTGAAAGTAAGTAAAGTATGAGGAGTGATTTTAAAATGATCATGGCACTCTAGATGAAAAATAAAAATTTTATGTAAAAGTAAAATTATACAAAAATTTGTATTAAAAATAGTGTATTTCCACCCTTAAATTACCATTTATTAGTCTAACACATTTGCCAAGTTTCGTCAGTATCAATAAAAAAATAAAAAATGGCAGCCGGAAAGTGATCTCGTTGTCACCCGGTATAAAAGAAGTCTAACACAGAATTATACCATTTTTTTTTTAATTTGTAAGTTTTTTTAAGGAAATTTAAATACATTTAGATTCAAAGCCAGATATACAGGGTGTCCCACCGGGAAATGCTGCGGTCGATTTATCGAAAAGCAGGCTTTGGAAAATTTTGAAAATTGGACGATATAATAAAAACAGTAAAACATACGACTATAATATTTTGACAGTTTCAACACTTCCGGTTATACCGGAAGTTAAAGTCAACTTCCTTATTTTAAATAAAACAACCTATATATTATTATTTTTTAGATTCTGCGTTAAATTCCAAACAGACTTTATAAATGATGTCGTATACCTAAATCCGACCGTTTATGACAAATTTTAAATTTGATGTCAAAAATGACGTTTGCAGGCCATTACATAACCATTTTTTTTAAACAAAATAGTTTTATACAAATGTGGGCTAGGTTTCTTATAAAGAAATGTTTTTTTTTTTAGTAGACTGTTTGGCAGGGTTGGCAAAAATATTTGTTAAAAATTATATTGACAAAAACCTAAAAAAGTCAAGTTTTTAGATGGTAAATCCTTTCCTTCATTATATCATTTTAATAAGCATTAAAAATAAGGGTAAGTTTGCATAAGCAGGTCTATTCTAAAAATTCGAAATATTAACAATTGCATATCATTTGTCTATTCTAACAATACTTTTAAATACGGATAGTAGGTACGCTGTAAATGGTTATGACGCCGCATTTTGTGGTCAGGACCAACTAGAAGCCAAACTAAGCCGTACTTAAAAGCATTGTTAGAATATATATATATATATATATATATATATATATATATATATATATATATATATATATATATATATATATATATATAAAATTGTTAATATTTAAAAAACTATAAATTTTAAAAATAAACATTTTTATACAAACTTACCCTTATATTTAATGCTTAATGAAAGAGAGTGTGTAATAAGAGATAGGGGTTTTATTTAAAAAAGGCCTTTTGGGGTTATTGTCGACATAATTTTTAACGATTATTTTGACCACCCTGTAGTTATAAATTATATAATTATTAGGTAATTGCTTGCAAACGTCATTTAACTTATCAAAAGTTTTTTCTTAAAATTAGTAACGTTGTTTTCGGTAAATCATCTGCCTTGTCGTAAAACAATTTTAAAATTCTTAAAAAAAATAAAGTAAAAACTGGCTATTGTTAAACTATTATTTGACAAAATTTTGTGTTTTTCAATTTGTGATTAAATTCACAACAGATAAGCAAATGGAGAGTTTGCTTTTAAAATATCGAATTTTATTACATTATTCAAAACGTATCAAAAATTCAAAGAATAATTTAAAAATATTTTTTAAACTCCGTGATTATTTATTTTTAGTTTTGGTTAAATCCCACTATTTTAAATTTATTATTTTTGGTTGAATTTTGGCTTATTACTTCGAAACTATTCTGTATTAAATTATATTTTACAGGTAAAAACAAATATAGCTTTCCGCGCCTATGGAAAAAAAAATTAAGACGCTTGATACAAACGGTAGGATTTGAAATTAACCTGATTACACCCCTAAAAGGACGTTTCGTTTCACGACGTAAAAGGAAAATTACTGGCTGCCTCGTCTTAGTTTTGTAAAATCTTTGAAAAAGACCAGATCTTAAAAGTCTAAATTAAAAATTATTTTTAAATTTAATAAACTTTATTATTTTTTCTTACAGTGGTAAGTATAGCTACTAAAATTACTTTTATATAAGACACTGGCAAAACGACCGTCTCAATTATAGAAAGAAAATCGCTGTCCGGCGGTTTTATCTATTTACGTATATGAAAACCGCCGAAAATGTTTTTTAATTTGTTATTATCGGCGGTTTTTACTTATTTTATCGGTAGATACCGCCGTCCGGCAGTTTTGTTTATAAAAACTCTTAAAACCGCCGAGCAGTTAAAGTTAACCCAACTGTAATAAATATTTGTTTTATTGTTTAATATTAATCAACAAACAAAAATGACACCTACGAAAATTTGGTCAAAGCTCTTTATAGGTTAAAAAATATGTTTGTTTTACAGAAGTAAAACTAAAGTTTTACCAATTAAAGTATGCATGTATTGAGGGTGGAACAAAATTCTTAGGAAAAGGACAAAAAGTTACAAAATAATAATTTATTAACACGGTTTATTTCTTCAATCATATTATCAAAGCTTAAAAATGTATTTCAACTTGTCCCATAGCTACAGGGTTACGAATGTTGACCCGTAAGCCACAGGTTCGGAGTTCGATTCCGGGTAGGTCAATAACTGTTTTTTTCTTTTTATGTTTTTTCTGAATAATTTTTATACATTTTTTTATATTTTTGTTTTGTATTGTTAATAATTTAATTTTTAGACAAATAGTTTTGTAATGTTTTTTTTTTTAATTATAGGCCCTTTATGAAGTGGCAGTCCAGTCAGAAAACATTAAGATACATACAATAGTGGTTTTATTTGCCTGTTCCCGTTATATGTTATACTACTCCAATTTGTTTGTCCAAATGGTGCTATTAACTAAAATACAATATTAAACGATAAAACCACAAAAACTAAACGCTCACGGCACGCAAAATAATTAATTATAAAGGTTAGATCAACTTAAACTATTTTTTGGCGGTTTTTAATAGTTGTTATAAGCAGGCGGATTCTATTAATAAAATAAGTAAAAAACCGCCAATAATACCAAGTAAATTATAATTTTCAGCGGTTTTATTATACGTAGATGTAAAAACCGCCAGACGGCGATTTTCTTCTTATAATTGAGCAAAACCGCCGGCGGTCGTTTAGCCAGTGCTTTTTATAAACTTAAGGCCTTTGTTTAAAGCTTTTTAAAATTGTAATGGTTTTTTATGGCAATCTTTCATAATACAGTGCATTTTATTTAAAACTAGCGACCCCGTATAATTCCGCTGTTTGTACACTAATCAAAATAACCTGAAACACGTTTTTAGGGATATAGATTCTTGGGTCAAATTTACTTTTATAGGATCATATCCTTCCCTCACCAACACAAACGTTTAAAAGTTTAAATGAATGGGGGTCGAACGTCTCCTTATTCCAATCTTGTTTTTTGAAAATCGGTTCAGTAGTTTCCGAGAAATCCTATCCCAAAACCGGGGTCCATACCCAATGGCTTACCTCTGTAACTTTTAAAATATCAAAATAAAATTTGGTACGTAGGTTAATCACATAAATGTGTATTGTTTTAGGAATTTAGTTGTTTGACCTTAACTTTTGAGGAATTTTGGTTCTTGAGTTTGCAATTTAAATCGTCAAATTCATTATTCAGTGTTTCATTCTCGTAGAGTACATATCTCTGAAAATGCCGCTATGCGATGACAAAACGTCGGTAAACGATTTTAATTTGACGCGGTCCAAACCCAAGAGCCAAGATTCCGCAGTTGACCAAGGTCGTGAAAGCTTTTGTTGTATGACCATAACTTTCTTATTTTAAATAAGACATCTGGTATATTTTTGTACTAATTTAAGTAGGACTCTTTCCGCGGTTCATGTTTACGTAGAGGTCTACATAGACTTCCCGGGTAGGCGATTGAAGGTATCGTACGAGCGTGGCTGTACCCTTGGGGATCGAGAAAAGATTCACGCTAAATTGGGGCTTCTTTCTTCTGGGGCTAAGCGCTGTGAGTGAAGATTCCTAAAGCCTGAAGTTTTTGCGTTTTGATGTTGAACACATGGTGTCCTCGTATGGTCGAGGAGGTGCGCACGCCTTGCGGAAATGCGTCAGTAGTGAAAGTGACGGTTATGCGCGATACCAGTAGCAGCCGCTGGCTAGACAGTCACAATTTATGCATGTATATAGAAAGAATTTATTATTAATCAGAAAACATAGCTTGAACAATAAAAGGAAAATGTGGGGGTTTAGAAGCCGACAATTGTCCAACCACTTGACGATGGCTGTATGCACTAAGTATCAAAGCCAAAAACCGAAAATAGAATAGAATAGAATAATTTAAATAGAAAATGACATTTTAGTAGCTACTCTACATTAATAAGTTAAAATTTTAAAAATTAAGAGGTTAAATGTCAAAGAGTAGCAAATAAACTAAAAGTAATAGAAGACAACTAAAGTTTCAAATAAATGCACAATTATGTGATATACCTATACAGGGTGTTCGGAAAATGCGTGAGAAAATTTTAAGGGGTCATTCTGCGATGTAAAATAATTTTAGAAAGTTCCTAAAATATGGAAATCTTCCTGGTTACCAAGTTACCGGGGTTAAAAGTTCAATTTTAATTTCTGTTTTCTCACCATATTGAATCACAGCCTTCTTAAATTCTAAGCCGTGAAGGAGAAATCTGGCAACACAGCACAGTAGGAATGTCAAGTAATGTTTAGAAGTAAACAGAAACAAGTTTAAAAGATTCATTAAAAGGTTTTTTTTTCTGTTTTTAAAGGTTAAATCGTATCGTGTATTTATTATATAAAGAAAAATAAGTACCTAATTCATTGTTATATTTAAAAAATAGGACCAAAGGCAATATGTTAATCGTTGTTTTTACGTTTAAATGTGCCCGTGCCGGTGCGTACGGCATATATTATGGCACGAACGTGTTGCGTTTTGGGCTGCAAAACGAATTACCCAAGTTATATTAAAACAGAGGGTTATCAAACAACATTTTATTTCCCCATTTACGATGAAATTAGTAAAGCCTGGTTGTGCGCTATTGACCGGATAAGTGTTTTTTATTAAAAGTAAAAGTAGTACCTATACTGGTAAATGGTCAAATATATTTTACGGGCTACTAATTAACTAAGTGTGTTTATAAAAATTGGTTTTATTTGATATCAATAGGGTGTAAAGTGCACCAAAAACAATTATTTACCCCAAGCAATATCCTAAGGACTATATCAATTAATGCGCATAAATATCCTGATAAGTTCACCAAAAAATATTTATATAGATATTCTGAACGTTATTTACCTAAGGCGGTTTTAGGGTAAATATAGTGGAAAACTAATTTAAAGCGTTTTTTATTTTAAAGCGCATATTATGTAATACGCTATATTATTAAGCTTTTATATTTATTACTAAACACACATGCTTTCAATTCATTTTAAGTGTTGCAAGTATTACTAAATAATAAATGTTTAGTTAACTTTTAAAAGCTATATTGGTCTGTTCGCAAAAAATGCATAAAGCGGGGTAGAAAACATCATAACAATTTGAAATTTTTAAATCCTTACCAACAAATTTGTATAAGGCAGAAAAGTTCCTGATAAGTTTTGCAGACACATTATTGATTTTTAGGGCAACTATAGTATTTAAAATTATACCTATATGTTGTCTATATCCAAAAAAAAAATTAATACCTATATTTTGTTTAAAACACTTGAAAAATTAATTATATTTAGCATGTATTAAAAACTCATTTCAATATTCCTACTGTACAGTGTTGTTTGCAACGTTGCATTTCATAAATTCACGGCTCAGAGTTTAAGAAGGCTGTGCATCTATTTTTTAAACAATCTAGTTGACAGTTGGCGCGACGACACGAATTGAGATTTGCAGATTCTGAAATTTAAAGATAAAAGTACTTTTTTTAAGACCACCAGATGGGACTTTACCTGAAACTTAAAATTTATTAAAATCATAACTTTTTTATTTTGACAGATATCGCAAAGCTGGGGCGCCATTTTATAGACAATCAAAAACTTGAAAAGTAAGGTACTCTTTATTAAAGTCGATAACCCCACCGTTAAGCCACCAAACGACATCAAAATTCCATCAATTTTAATCAAACTACCTATATAATTACAGGGTGACAGTAACTCAGCCGAAAAACTTTAAGGGGTGATTTTACAACTTAAAATAGAAAAAAACTTTATAAAAACATATGTCCTAAACGTCTTAGTTTTTAAACTACGGTGTGTTTAATATTAAAAAAAAAACTTTTTTTTTTTTATTTTTAACACCCTGTAGTTCAAAGACTAAGACGCGTAGGACATATCTTTATATGAAGTTTTTTTGTCATTTTTCCTTGTAAAATTGCCCCGTCAAGTTTGTCGGTTGAGTTACTGGACACCCTATATGTATGTAGGTAATTTGATTGAAATTGATAAAAACTTTATGTTTTACCCATCTATTATTGATCTGTAATACCTTAGAAACGGAATATGTTATGGTAGCAATAATACCTGCTATCACACCTAGGGCATTATAAGCGGCCATTATGATAATGACCGCTTATAATGTCCTAATGCGCTAATATGGAAATTTTATTGCTTATCCAATTTTATTTCTCTCACAATAAAGATCAAGTTTATACAAACATATGTATTAAAATAAAATCAATAACTTACCAGTTTCTGAAAATATGCCATTAAAACATTTTCGATTATTTGAAGAATTGCGTTTGCATCTTTCCAAATACCAAATATGTCATACTCCCGATCATACTGTTGCCTTGATTTAACTGGCAAAAGATTTTCGGTCGCTTTTATGGCTTTTTCTCTTATATTTTGTGAAATTTCTTCCATTTTGAGCAAATCGTTAAATAAAAAATGCCAACTGACTAACTAATAGAAACATCAAAGTCAAACTTAACACCAGTCGATCTACTTACGTATACAGGTACAGGTGCAACTTATTTTTTATATTGTGAATAAATAATGTAATTAGTCATTGAAAAACTCTTTTTGGGTAAAACATAAAGCATTGTATACACCACGGGCTTTACTGGACTATAATGCCCATCAGGTCGAAATCTATTTCGACTTTCAGGGCATTATAGTCCTAGTAACGCCCTTGATACATAAATAGCTATAATGTCGACTGGTGACTAAACGGCGGGGTTTCTCGACTTTAGAAAAAAGTTTCTTATTTTTAGGTTTTTGATTGTGTATAAAATGGCGCCCCAGCTTTGCGATATTTGTCAAAATAAAAAAGGTATGATGTAAATAAATTTTAAGTTTTAGGTAAAGTGCTTTCTGGTGGTATGAGAAAAAACTTTTATCTTAATTGAGTTTTTTAAATCTGCAATGCTCGATTTGTGTGCCAAACGTCAACTAGATTGGTTAAAAATAAATGTAATATGGCGAAAAAACAAAATTAACACCTGTAACTTGGTAACCAAGGAGATTTCGATATTTTGTCAAAGGACTCACTAATATTATTTTTCATTGCAGAAAGAACCCTTAAAATTCTCTAACGCATTATCGAAACAACCTATATAGTAAATTATATTTTGATATTTTAAACAACAAAAAAATTATTGGGGTGAGCGACTACGGACTCCGGTATTTGAAATACATTTTCTTGAAAACTATAGAACCGATTTAAAAAAAAATCCCTTCAGGATAAAGTGTCATTCGATACACCTTTTTTGTTAAATTTTTTGATGTTTATGTCGTCAGCGGGGAAGATAATCTTAAAAAGTATTTTTTTTATTAAGAATTTTTTAATTTCATATATAGAAAACGAGCAGTAAAAATTCTGATCTACACTAAAAATATTGTTTTATCAAAAATTGCGTTTTAATAAACTCTATATTTTTAAAATAGACATTTTTATACGATCTCTTTCTAATTTTTAATGCTTATTAGATTAAGGTATTAAAGTGTAAAGCTTTTTATTTAACCAAATTGATTTTAAGGATTTTTGTTTACGATTGTCAATATACAGTGCATTTCTTAAATGTACCCCTCCTTTTTTTTTTTTTTGAAAAAATCAATTTAAAAAGGTAACTTTTGTATATGAAACTAATGCATACATACTATATTTTAGATTAATACTGACGGATGAAAATTTCAAGATAGCGGTTAGGCGCCATCTTGGGAAAAATCAAAGGAAAAGAGGAGTCTTGCGGCATTATTTTAAAACTTCTAACGAGTTCTTTATAGTTCTAGAATATAAAGTTAATAACTTCATCTAATACAAAATGGCGGCACTTCAAAATTTAAATAAATACCTGATTTGGATGGCCATATTTTCGAAACTAATAAAGTTAGATGTACCTAATGTTGTATTTTCTTAAAGCTTTTTAAAGATATTTCTAATGGTAATATAATATTGGTGCTTTAATTAAAAATATCTACTTTTTGTTTCTACCCTGTATAATGTATATTATTACAAGTATCACTATTAAAAGATCTTTTTAAAAGCCTTAAGAATACACCACATTAGATACATCTAATTTTATTAGTTTCGGAAATGTGGCCATCCAAATCAGGTATTTAGGTAATTTTTAAAGTGTCGCCATTTTGTATTAGTTGAAGATAACAACTTTATGTTTAAGGGTTATAAAGTACTCGTTGGGAGCTTTAAAGTGGTATGTCACAAGACCCTTTTTTCATTTACCTTTTTGCCAAGACGGCGCCTAGTCGCCATCTTGAAATTTTTATCTGTCAATTTTACTTTAAAATATTTTTTTTGTATCTTTGGACAAACCACAAAGGCTAAAAGCCTAAATACTAACGTACCGTGGGTGTCTTAAGCGAGGTAAGAGGAAGTTTGTTGACACGGGACTTAAACACTTGAAGATTTGGGGGAAGGAAAGACCTCCGCGGGCAGCAGCAGCAGGTTTCACAACCTAGAAACTCTAGGGATAAAAGAACGAACAAAGTGGGAAGTTCGGGGCCTGTCCAGTTGGACCGTATAGGGATGCATACGCGCGGAACCACGAGTTTCTCTGTTGGGAACCGTAAGTGGAGGAACTATACCGGACAGTTCTTCAGAGCCGAAGCCATGAAAGTACCTATAAAAAAGCGATAAATCCCCACAGCCCGACAATGGGCAAGAGAGGGAAGCTTTTCTGTAAGTGAAGGATTATTAATGAGACGAATAGCTCTTCTTTGAATAGAATCAAGAAGGCTTAGGGTTGTGGGGGACGCCATGCCCCAGATATGAGAACAATATTCCAAGGGAGGTCGGATTTGGGACACATATAAAATTAGAAGGGGAAAAATACTTTTTGACTCGAAAAAGAAATCCAAGCTTTTTTGAAGCGGCCGTGGCTATAGATACAATGTGATTATGCCAGTTAAGGTTACTTTCAAATGTGACGCCCAGAATTAAAGGTGTCTTTGCTCTGTAAAACTTGGCCGCTCATAAGTAGAGGATGAGTATTTGATGACTTTTTTCGCGACAAGGAACATGATTGTGTTTTGGATGCATTAAAATGGACGAGACTTTTAGCGCCCCAATCCAATATTAAATTAGGATCCTGCGAAAGAGATATCTGCATCGCTCTGCGTTTGTTTTCCAAGTCAGGTTTAGTAATGGGTTTAGGAACCTGAAAACTGGAGTGAAGGGTACTATCGTCGGCGAAACTATGAATGGAATTAGTTGTGGACGAGAGAAGGTCGTTGATGTAAAGAAGAAACAATGTTGGTGCCAGAACTGAGCCCTGAGGGACTCCAGCATTTACTTGTTGAAAGCTTGAAGAATGGCCGTCCACAATAACTGATATACGACGATCAGATAGATAACTAGAGAGCCAAGTACAGAGTTTAGTTGAAAGACCATAGGAGGGAAGTTTATTTAGAAGTGCGGCATGCCAGACCTGGTCAAAAGCTTTGGATATATCAAGAGCAACGATCTGGGACTCACCTAGAAACTCAAGAGATTTATTCCAGGAGTGTGATACGAAGGAAAGAAGATTTGCTGTAGATCTTTTGTGGCGAAATCCATACTACCTGTCATGCAAAATTTTGTGTTTTTCAAGTACTTGTGAATTAATTAGTTTTTCCATTACTTTACAAAGAACTGAGAGAATTGAAATTGGTCTATAGTTAGATGGAAGAGATTTAGATCCTTTCTTGGGAATAGGCTGAACACGTGCAGCTTTCCAGCTTTCCGGAAAGATACCCGTGTTGTAAGAAATTTGAAAGAGCCGAGTTAAGATTGGTGCAACTTCTGGAGCACAGTTTTTAAAACGATTGCTGGTATGCCATCCAGCCCAGACAATTTCTTGGTGTTAAGGGAAGAAGAAAGGAAACGCTTAATGTGTTTTACCCTAAAAATAATATCGGGCATTTTATGAGGAACTGCAGTAACCGCTGGAATTGGATGATTTACGGGAGGGTCAAGGGTTGAATTGGCAGCAAATTGTTTAGCAAATAATTCTGCCTTTCCTTTAGCGGTAGAAACAATTTCATCTTCCAAAGCTAGTGGCGGAAAAGAACTGGTACAAAAATTTCTACTTATGTTTTTCGCAAAGGACCAGATAGATTTGCTGCCATTTGAGCAAGAAAGAACTATAAAATACTATATACTATAAAATAGTATTTTTATATAAATTTCGTTCTCTAAAGTTTTATTTTTTAAATTGATTCGTTTAAAAAATAAAAGGGAGGGGCACTAAAGAAATGCACTGTATAAAATC
>JACEGR010009314.1:0-27763 GCA_014170235.1 Listronotus bonariensis
GGGCGTGCCGTGAGCGACTTTTCCTATCGCTTCACAAAGGGCACTGGAACTGGGGCGGGCACAGCTTACCATAACCGACGTTTCACAAAGGTCACTGGGAACAGGGGGCGCCTCCACCATATGTGACGTAACAAATTTTGAAATATACATACAGGGTCACTTTACGTCACTGGGGCAAAGTACCATATGGAACTATCTTCTTGGGACCATGAGACCGGTGGACCATCACAACTAACTTTGCATTAAAAACCAACTTAACTTATTGAACTAATTAAATTTAGTACGGGCATATCCCTAGGGATAGCCCGTACGGGGCTTAACTCAAACTTTAACTCTTTACTTGACTTTACTAACTAATAAACAATCAATCCCCGTCTTAAAATTTTGTTCTCTTTAAATATTAAATTTTTCAGTATTTGTTTTGCATTTCTAGGCTACTCGCTTGTTTAATGTTTTTGTTTTATTATTATAAGAGTAACCTAGAAAATTGTTTGATTCATACTTTTAAACCTTGACACTTCACGTATTGTTTTATGTACCAAATTTCCCAATGTTAAGTAACCCAATTATATTTAAATTTCCCAAAAATGTATATTTTTAAAATTCCCAAAATGTAAACATTTTTATACTAGGTGTTCACATACTTTGCCCGGACTTCCCCACTTTGTATTTATCATATGAAATAGAATTTTTGAAAAATAAAAACTAATTTATTTTTGGATATAAAAAACAAACGTAAGAAGAATACTTAAGTCCTTGGTTCAAACTATTCTTTGCAACTCTCTAGGAAATTTAATAGTCTAAAGTTAGCGGCCCTATTTTTCCTTAATCTAAGCTGAGCGCCTCTAGACACATTAAAGAAAACTTTATAACGTAGTTTTATAACTACTGTCGTTAGATATAGAATGCCGTTTCCACTCTTTTACATCTTATTTGCATTTTACTAAAACTTTTAAGCGTTTTCTTAATCGTTTTTCTCATAAGTTTAATCCAGCTTTGAAGAACCATAATTTCGCAAGAAAACACCGTCATTAACACCTTATTATTGGACATCCATTGTCATTTTGAGCTGTAATGCCTACTAGCGAGCAGGGGAACTCATTGTGCGACCACTAGTGGTGACGCGGCGATCGAGAAAAGTATCCGTGCGCATTGTTTATTTGGTAATTAAAAAGTAAAATAATTGCAAGCCGAAAAATGTTATCTGTGATAGTTAAATGTATTCCGTTCTCAATCAGGTAAGTAATAATCTTAAGTAAATTTATTGCAGTTTAATATGTATAATGCTTTTGGATATAATTCTAACCGGTATAAAATGTTTTTTTATTTTTTTTTATTTTTAGGATACGGACTTACAACAGTAAGACTACTAGAGTCTCCTCAAGATTTAAAAGAGGCTGCAACCCGAACTTTGTACAAGCAACAAAGAAAACGAGTTGACCTATCTAACTTATAAATTTTCTCTAGAAATAGTTCATGACCATACCCAAAAGCTGGTCCAAGAAAAGCTGCAATTTTAACAAATACAGAAGGCATTACAAGAAAATCCAAATAAAACTGCTTAAATAGTTTAAAAAACGAAGATAAATTAATAGATATTAAATCCAATAGTTAAGCTAAGCTAGGTACGTTGCTGTTTTATTAATGAGATTTGTCGTTTTGTCACTATAAGATTATAAATATTAAAAGCAAATTGTCGAAATGTATTTTTATTCTAAACGTATCTAACATTCAAGCCATGATTTGACTATACTTTCTAAGTGCTCTACTGGCCCCATACCCTTGCCCAACTTACCTCACCTATGGGGTACGTTGGGCATACTTGACTATCTACATTAAAACAGATGTAGCCCCTAAATTCGACTTCCTAGAAAGAAATTACTATGGACACTATTAATAAGGGATACATTGCCAATCCATCAGTATGCATTATAAGCCATTAAAACTTATTTTTAAAAAGCTATAACCGATCAAGTGAAAAATTGCCCAACTAGCCCCGCCTTACCCTACCTAAAAACTTTTCGACTGTATTAAAGCATTTTAAAATTTAAATTAATAAAGTTAGGCTCTTTGTAACCATAAAACAAAAGCCATATTTAAATAATAAATAAAAATAATTTTTTGATAAAAAAAATCAATTCCACCGTGTATATACGTATATGTTTGTACTTACTTCGAGTTGTAGCTGAAACTTTTCGACTGTATTAAAGCATTTTAAAATTTTAACGAGCAAAGTAAAGTTCTTTATTAACATAAAACGAAAGCCATATTTTAAGAGTGAATAAGAAATATCTTGGAGCCCGCCGAGGCAAGAAAGTTCCAAAAGTAAGAAAGTTAAATAACTAAATAAGTCGGCAGGGGGAAGACAGGAGGTCTTGCGATTAATTTTAATTTTAAATTAGCTCGTTTCGAGGGAGGAATATGGCAGTTCGGGATAGTCTTAAGGGAGAAAAATTGCCCTTGTTCTGTATGTACAGGGTATTACATTTCCCAAGGTTTTACAGCACAATATTCTACGGAAAAACTGCAACCTATTTAAACTTTCTTCATAACTTTCATATAGCAAACCAGTATTTGTAAAAATGGTCAAAATCTGAAAATCACCCTGTAGCTTCGAGTTAGATCGTAATAGCCATGAACTGTTTTCACTACAGTTGTTTTATCGAAAAAAGAAATCGGGAGTTAGTTCTAGTAAGAACATTTTAAAAGCGCAAATTCGGTACCCTTTGAAAATAATACAAAAAAACATAAAAAGGCCGCCTGCAACCGGACTATTTTATACAAAGGCGCCGCTATCCTTTACAGCGACGCGCCGATATACTATGGGATAGAAATCCATTATTTTGGCCAAAAAGCAACTTTGAAATTTTAATGGCTCATGCTGTGTATTTCAAAGTAGATACTCCAAACTAAATGTACGCAAAATTATAAAAGGATATGACGACTTCTATTGGGGTAATGAGAAACTTAAAAATGTATTTTAAGTAAACATAAATATACAACATTTAATCTACTTAGTTTATAATTAGCCTTGTTTACTAAAAAAGTAAAAGAGTTTAAATAATAAGAGCTATTGTTATGTTTCCGATGCAGTCTCGCGAAGTCTCGCTACTTTTGTCAAAGATTTTTTTACCTTTTTCTTTATCAGTTTTTGTACTTACAATTGTCTTCCTACTTTTTGCTACTTCTGAGTGTAAGGACAGATACTAGATTTTTTATAATTTAGAAGGTTTTCCATTTAAAAATGTAATATGTTTTCTCCTACACTGTATATCATAAAAGATAAAAGCATTCTAATGAAAGATATGGATTCTACAGAATCTACCCAACAAAACAGTGTTTTTTTATCTATTTTATACGTTAAAAAATAAAAAAAGTTGGGAAGATGTATCTATTACGCTTCTAAGAAAAATTTAAAATTATTTTTCAGATTTGGATGGTCATATTTCCGAAACTAATTGAGATAGACACATCAAAAAGATTTTTTGGTGGTGATATAATATTTAGGGTATTCCATTTAAAAAATCATACCCTGTATATCATATGAGATAATAATCATCGGATTACTGATTAGAATACTACCGAATTAACCAAACAAGCTGACATTTTAGTTTATTTTGTACAATAAAAAATAATAATGTTAAGGGGGTGTAAATTTATAATAACATATAATAAGTTTTAGGTTTCCAAAAAGCATTTGTAATAATTTATATTATTTTTCCAGTAAAAAGCACCTCATTTTAAGTTAGATTGGTAACTTTCGGAATTTTGACCAAAAAATTAATTTCTATCCCATAGTGCGATGACCAGCAGCATCAACCGGCATATCGTAAAAGAAATATAGCAAAGGCGGCCGCGAAGACAAGCATGCCGATTTATTTGCTTTAAACTTTTTGTGATTTTTTTCTTATCAAAGAGCACCGAAATTACATTTTTAAACTGTTCCTTCTATAGTTAGTTATATTAACTCCCTGTTTAATAAATGAATGAAATAGTATTTTTGGATAACTAAACTCTTGGCTAAAAAAGGTTATCCTGCTTGGTATCAATAAATTAAAGCTTTTTGACCTAACAAGTTTTGTTTAGTGGAGACAACTAAAAACATTAGGTTATTCTCTTGCAATTGGCACTTAAAAAATTTTTTTATTTTTATAACATACACACCACTGATCTCGATGGATTGCCAGCGAATGTTATAACCTGCGCGAAACAAAAGTTACATTTCATGGGCGAAAAAATCGGTTTGTGCGCAAGCCAGTTGAAGGTAAACGCACCCGGCACCAAACAAACTATCTGCATTATAGGAAAGAATTTGTAGACGGCGTCCTGGTTTTCTGTTCGAAGTACGGTAGCTAATGAGCGTTACGGTCAGACCGCGGACGAAGGTTACTCACTGCGCGAGGTCGTAAAAATCCGAAAAATGCTTCTTGCCACTGCAGATCTAAATGTAGGTTATCTATGACGCACACACACACACACATCATCCGTATTTTTTTAGTGGATTTGTATTATTCTTATAACAAAAAAATACAGTTTCTCTATAGGCCAATACCTATCATCTGGAATATAGTTGGTGTGGGTTTTATTTTCACTTACTTTTAGATAAAAAAAAGGTAATACTATATCCTAGCTGCGCCAGTGAGTTAAATTTTATTTTTATTTAAGAATAAAGATATTTTCCATATAATGTAGACTTCTAAAGAGGACCTTTGTAGTACATATTAAAATTATTATATTGTATGTATATCCTTAAACAGTTTTTAAAAGATTTGGCTATCTACCAAATAGCCTGTGTGTGTCCAATAAAAAGTCTGCAAAAACGCAAAAACACACATTTGCACCAATCAGATAACCCAAATCTACCGACAAATCGCCGATTCTTATCAAAAATTCCCAGCCAATCGCTACCTTTCACCTTTTGAAAAACCCACTGAAAAATAAAAATTCTCCACATCCTTTCACACCACCTCCGCACATTCTGCAGCTCCAATAGCAGATCCCAACTCTCGAAAACATAAAAAGAAATCCGCCAACTCCAGAAAGAAATATCAATACTTTGGTAAAAGAACTCGCATCTGACAATGCGTGGAAATGAGACGGCGATATAAAATCCCACCCTTAGAGCGAGATGGACGATCGCTACGAAAGAAGGTTAAAAGAGGGGTTGAAAATGCTGAAGTTTCTATTCGCCAAGGGAAATAATGCCGAGTTCTTTTATTCGTTTTTACCCCTACTGGAGGGAGATTTTTAAAACACACCCCGCGTGGTTAGGTGGGGGTTGAATAGAGATTTCTAGGAGAATTAGGTATTAAGGATATTTTTAGATGCAAGTGTTGGAATATAAAAATTATGTTTTATAAGATAAGAAGGGTTACTTTGAGGGCGTTTAAAAGAACTAATTAATTTAGTAGTAAAATACTTATACCAAAAATAATTATTTCAGTATGTATTAAGGACAAAAAATTGTCACTTTTTAGTACCACTTGAGCTTGAATAATTTTTGGAATTTTTGTCGATCAGAAAAATATTTTAAAAAAGTAAGCAGGAAAAAACATCTTTTAATTGATTGTAGAATGGTATTCGGGTAGGAAAATTTTACATCGCCGCGTTAAAAAAATAACAGAGTAAGAGGTTTTTTGATGAGACAAATTTCGCAAAAATATCTGTCTTTTTCTTGTCCTCCGAAATTCTTGCACTTAATAAATTGTAAAGTAGTGCTTTGTAGAATTGTCCAGTATAGTTCCTTTACTCACGGTTCCCAACGGAGTAGCTCGTGGTGCCGCGCGTATGCATGCCTATAAGGTCCAACTGGACAGGACCCGAACTTCCCACTTTGTTCGTTCTTTTATCCCTAGAGTTTCTAGATTGTGAAACCTGATACCCACGGAGGTTTTTCCTTCCCCCAAATCTTCAAGTATTTAAGTCCCGTGTCAACAAACTCCCTCTTACCTCGCTTAAGACGGTACGTTAGTATTTAGGCTTTTAGCTTTCGTGGTTTGTCCAAAGATTAAAATAAATAGTATAAGAAGAGGAAAGTTTTCGCCTATTTATTTCGTCTATTTTAAATTATTTACCTACCCTTATTTTTTTATTCCTGAGACAATTCTAAATGACAATGTAAATATTGTAAAAATTATTAAGGCCTACTTGATTTTTTTAGATCTGTTTTTAATATTGCATCTAGAACTAGACCCCAGGTGTTGTTTGAAAAATACAATTGCAAAGATAGGAAAAAAAAATTGGAAAATTGGCATTTTCGTGTCTACCTATTATTTTTCAAATGGCAACACTTTTAAGACAAGCACTTTAAAAAAATCCAACAATAGATACCATTTTATTTGCGATCGGATAAAAAATAAGCACATAAATAAAGGATCATAGCCACCTGAATGCAATAATATCTACAAATGACTCTCACAAAATCAAGTAGGCATAAAAACTTTTAAAAATGTCCATTTTCTATTTAGAATTGTCTTAGAAATCCTAAAAGGTTAAAATATAGAGGGTGTTTTATTGTATTGAGTCAGTTGTTTTTGCATAAATTGTGCAATAGCCAAATTGATTCGCCTGAGATTTTAAGTCAACTGAACTTTTATGTACCCCCAGCAAATACCCGTAGACATCTTAAATTTTATCTACCCTCTACCAAC
Source organism: Listronotus bonariensis (assembly GCA_014170235.1). NCBI lineage: Eukaryota > Metazoa > Arthropoda > Insecta > Coleoptera > Curculionidae > Listronotus > Listronotus bonariensis. The sequence goes on from JACEGR010009314.1 coordinate 6,651, forward strand.
ACCAATCTGTCGCGGAAGGAACCGATTTATCGAGCCTCCCAAGCAGCAAGCTGACGTCTTATTGACGTCTCTTTTGGTCACATTTGGTCAGCAAAGACGTCATAAGATGACGACAAAATGACGTTAAATTGACCTCCCAAGTCACAGACAAAAGACGTCCCGTTAATGACGTCTTTAAGATGACGAAAAATTGACGCATATACTTTTTTAAAGCTAAAATGATACGATATTTTATTTAAAAATTAAAATAGGAAAAAACTCCTTACTGCTTGCATTTTCTTACACTGCAAGGTCTCATCTCTCGGGACACTATCCAACCTGGAGCTGCATATTTTGTAATAGCCGAAGATAATTCTTTTAAAGCTAATTGAAATCAGCAACCGCAGACTGGTCTCGGACTATTTTGGTCTCATCGGTACGGTGTAGGCGATAAAAACGAAGATGTTGAATAAGCGTAGTAGTTTATTATCCATTACGCCATCTATCGGTAGAATTTTTTCTTATTTCAATTTTGTAAAATTATTAGTCTTATTTTTCTGTCATATGATATTTCGGTTGGATTTTGACACGAATCATATAATGCAACACAATTTTTCTGGCGGGTTTTCTAAACATGACGTCATTAGATTTTTATGAGCTAGTATGACGAAAAATTGACGTCGAAAAGACGTCACTTCAACGACGTCAAAAACACGTCATTAAAATGACGTCATAATTTTGGTCCGATGACGTCCTATGACCAAAAATGACTTAAAAATTACGTCATAATGACGTCAGCTTGCTGCTTGGGCTGTTCGTGGTTTATTCTAATTAATAATAGGATTGAGATAGATTTGAGCAATACATTATTAAATAGCTTTAAAACTTTGATATTAAGCTTTTTAGTTCAAATGAAATTTAGCTCTTATGTACTTAATAATGTTTTAAGACTGCCATATATAGCATGAGCTGAACGGTTTCGTTCATCGGCAATGCGTGAAAAGGAGACGGTCTAAATACTAGTCAGTGAAGGTTAAACAGAGAAAGAATTCACCTAAAACGCAAGGGGACACACGCATCTCCCACTTTCATCATTTCAACCGATATCGCTGATAAATCACGCCCACTGCTTTGATAGTGAATAATACCAGTTTATTTTTATTTTATTTTCTTTCGTGTATCAAGGTTGGCCCTAAATTCAAATAATATTACTCGCTTTTGGCTCATCAGGGTATGCAAAAATATTGTCCAACAACTTCTTGGGCACTATCCGCACGTGAATACCATTTAATAATATTAATTTTTTGTTCAGTAGTGTACATTTTTATTTCAACTATTGTATCTGTTTACCAGCAAAGGTTTAGAGTGTAAGGGCACACAGACGATCAATATTATTGGGCAAAATATTGTACAGTAATACTGCTAGTCGACCCCAAAAAGTGCAATATATTTATGCAAAGACTATATTTAATATATTGCACATTAATTAACTTTTGTTTAGTAACTACCGCTTAAAACATAGATAAGAAAAAAGTAGCTGCTTGAAACATATGTTTAAAAATAAGAAAAAACCTTTATTTCTTTCTTTATTGCTTTTGAACCCATATTTGTGTAATTGTTTTTGTAAAAAATACTCTTTCGTATTTGAAAACTGAACTGTTTTTAATTGACACAATATATTGTAAAAGCTCTCAATATAGACCCCTAACGGTTAATAATATTGTACAATATGAAATTTTGCGCGTCTGTGGGCCGCTTAATAGAAAGTCGTGAGAAATGCGGACATATCAAAACAAATTCCATGACATGCAGTGAGAGGCATCAGTCCCACTTTGTCGATGCTTTACTCGCCAATGTACCATATCAGATAGCTTAACCTGTATATCATTTTCTATTTTTTTTCCTGTAATTTATTTTAATATTTTTATGTAAAATTTGATTTTTTTGTTACAATTCGGATATTTTTTGCAGGTGTTACAGGTAAAATGTCAAAATCGGCGGTGGTAAACGGGGCGCAAGGCCTTCACTAAAGTTTTATTGAACAGGTAAATGGGGCGCAGGGATCTTGGGGTCAATAAAATCGTAAAGGTAAACAGGGCGCAAATGTTTTCTTTAAAGTAAAGATATCGAAATAAAATTTTGGTGTATTTTTAAAAAATTTATTAATCACGAAACATTTATTGCTTTCTTTGGAAAATGTAAAATTTTTGTAGGCTATTAAATCTTTTTCACTCACACTTTCAATTACTGATACCGACATTTTCTCACTATTAAAATCTTGAGCGGAAATCTTTTCGCACATCTATTCACTATTACAATGAGAACTGAACTGATTAAGTGGTATACAAATTATTAGTGTCAATTATAGGAATTCTTACCTGCCCTGACCCACACCCCCTCAGGAAGGACTGGCGCCCCATTTACCTATGATATAAACGTAACCTTACAGGCGTGCAGGTAAAACAGATATTTTCGCGCCCCGTTTACCTCCGTCCGTCAAATTAACCCTTGATTTACACTTTTGCTTTTGTAAAAATTGCCAGCTATTGAATGATGGATTTATGGTGCAAAATACGAGTTTACAAAGTAGTATTTTAGAAAAAGCGTTCTTGTATAAAGCGGCCATAAGCTTCGTAACTAGCGTAGATTTTAATACAAAATATATTACAGAGCATAAAAAGGGCAACAAATAGCGAAAAGCGCCGCAGTTTTCAATTAAAAACTTTAATGAAACTCTGAGAAATATAAAATCTAAAACTAGATTAGAAGCATAAAAAGTTGTTGCCGCGTCTAAACTCATTACGGCTCAGAAATTTAATGAATTTTGAAGGAATTGCCGCGATGAGGGGAAAATCTAGGTTTTTAATGACATCAGACCTTATTGGCGGGAAGAAATTAAAATGTAATTTTGTTTTTACTTACTTTTGAGGTATCAGGTCTTAGAGCCCTTTTATACATTTTACAAATTTTCTGAAATTTGTTTTATAATTGTGTAGAAAATTTTAACAAATTTTCATATTTTTTAATATTAGTATCTAATAGTAAAATTCCTAAGTACACGTGTTAGGAACGCTATTTTTCTATGACAGTAGGTGTCACATGTCATATTTAAAAGCAAAAATTGATTTATTTTATTGGGAAACTTTGTATATTAAACCACCAATAAATAGATCTCTTAAAGAGCTTCACAAAATTGCCATATATCTTTAATAGTTTTGAAATATGACCATTTAAATTAAAAAAATAATAGATATAATTTCCTTTATATCTACAGTTTAAGCTTAGTCCTGTAAAGGTAAAGGTGGGCCCACATTTAATTTATTCTGAAAGCGATGCCGCCAAGTACACAAAAAAATAATAAGGTAAACAAACCCTTTTGTGAACAATGATTTATTGCAGCAAAAAATATTCAACCCGACGAGTTTCTAGTACCACGCCAAGTGCCACCGGTTTTATAGTAGGACAAAGGCAAAATAAGAGGATGTTTTTAAGTACGTAATACATGTTGTAGCAATGTTTTTTTATTATTTATCTAAGAATATGTAATCAGGCTATGTCCGAGGCTATGTGCATTCGAAGAGGTTTGTTAACTTTTCATTTTTGATGATGATACTTTGCGGTATTGATTTTAGAATAAATTAAATGTGGATCCATCTATTCGCGCACATACGTCGGCATCGGATGAACGGTACAGATCGGAAATAATAGTTTTGGTGAAATTAAATGACACACGCAAAGGCGTGTCATGGGAAAACCATGGGTACATATTAAAAGCGCCTTTTTACCCACGGTATAAAACAACTGGGTTAAAACCCTTCGGTAAGAATCGGCTTAAATTCTTATCAAATAACGCAATTTCTGACCTGTATCGCACATATGAAACAGTAATGGCCGGATTTTATTTCAAGTTGCTATATTCTCGCGGGATTTTTAAACCTGGTGCAAATCGCCCGCACATAGATGAACTGCAAGGAAAATAAACTTTTTAATAAGGAGCGTTCGATTTTATTTAAGCCTATGTTCGCTAAATTTTGTGACGTAATATTGTCCCGTAATTCTTTGTTTACAATCGTACCAGAAGGTTTTTTCGAGGTTTAGTGTTATTTTTTTATCTTTTTGACATCCCACAAAGGCATATGCTTAAATACCAGAGTACCGTGGGTGTCGGGTTATTAGATGTTTAACCCATCGCACCCCCTGTTCCGTCAACGTTATCCAAGCTCTGAAACATGCAGTTATGCATTTCAGAGCACCTGTTAGACAACGCGGTAGTGCCACCACGTTCGTTATTTTTAAATAACTACTACCTAAATATGTCTCCCCGCTGGAAATCGAACCGGCGACTTCTATCTTCAAAGATCAAATCTCTGTCCACTCGCCACGGAAAAACCTTGCTTTTAGACATTGAACTTTTATATATGTTTAGTTTTTACTGTTAATAGTTAAATTAAGTAGTTATTAGTACTGCAGTTACAGAGAATTTTAAAATCTGTAAACAGGGGTCACTAACCTTTGGATATTTTTTTACAGGGAATTTACGTTTAATTTTTTTATGTTTTTTTAGTAATTTTATTTTATGGTATGCCAGTATTGGTTTGTTTTGTCAGATAAAAAAATATTATGGGAAAAAGGTGACGTCACAAACATAACCTATATTTTCGGACAAATATAAAAAATCAAGCGCTTCTTACTAAAAAGTTTATCTTCCTTGGGTGAACAGCTTAATTTAACTTTATTAAAACCATTTTTTCCTATCCGTACCGTCCGTCCGATGCCGATGTATGTGCGCGTACCTTAAGTAGGTATAGTGGAAATTACATATAATATTTTTAAGATTTAAATAGTCATATTTTTGAAACTATTAAAGCTATCTACTGTTTTTTAAATAAATGTGCTAACTCAAAATACAAAACACTTACAGGCTTCTAAAAAGTGGGACAAAATAATATGAAAACCCTGTATTTACCATTATTGTTGGTAAATGTACAATTTGTGGCATTTTGAGGGATAATAGCGGATTAAACGAGTTTTTTTTGTGAAAATATTGGTGTCTGCGGAATGTGTTTCTTCTACTTTTAGAGTTGTTTTTTTCTCTTTTAAATCTTTGGACAAACCATGTAGACTAAAAGCCTAAATACTAACGTGCCGTGGTTAAGCGAGGTAAGAGGGACTTTGTTCACACGGGACTTAAATACTTGAAGATTTGGGGCGGAAGGAAAGACCTCCGCGGGCAGAAGGTTCCACATTCTAGAAACTCTAGGGATAAAAGAACATTAGTAAACAAAGTGGAAAGTTCGGGGCCTGTCCAGTTGGACCGTATAGGGATGCATACCCGCGGAACCACGAGTTTCTCTGTTGGGAACCGTGAGTGGAGGAACTATACTGGACAATTCTTCAGAGCACAAGCCATAGAAGTACCTATAAAAAAGCGATAGATCCCCACCGACGAGGGCAAGAGAGGGAAGCCTTTCTGTAAATGAAGGATCATTAAGGAGACGAATAGCTCTTCTTTAAATAGAATCCAGAATGCTTAGGGTTGTGGAGGAAGCCATGCCCCAGATATGAGAACAATACTCCAAGGGAGGTCGGATTTGGGACGCATATGAAGTGTATAAATTAGAAGGGGAAAAATACTTTTTGGCTCGAAAGAGAAACCCAAGCTTTTTGAAGCTGCAGTGGCTATAGATAGAATGTGTTTATGCCAGTTTGGTTTGACCAAAGCAAAATTTTGTCTTGAATATAACGTGCATAAAGATCCTTCATTGCGAGTAACTAACTAAAAATATTAAATACTTACAGGGTGTCACTAAAGGTTGCGAAAAATGTTACTACATATTTCTAAGGCTAAAATATGACGATCTAACCTAACTTATGTTAGTCCAAAAGTGGATGCTTTTGGAGATGGAGGGTGTCAAAAATTTATACTTGTTTTGTTTTTTGTAATAATTGTGTTAATAATGAGTGTATTGACACTATATATATAGTGTTAAGTTCTTGGGTATTCATGTAGACACTACGTTGTCTTGGAAAACTCATTGTAACACTCTTGTAGGTACATTAAACAAACAAAACGAATACTTATTCGAAATCTAAAAACTGTTTTGGACATAAATCAGTTACTATCAGTGTATAGATGGGCCCATATTTAATTTATTCTGAAAGCGATGCCACCAAGTACACAAAGAATGATAAAGTAAACAAACCTTTTCGAATGCACATAGCCTCGGACAGAGCCTAATTACATATTTTTAGATAAATAATAAAAAATACATTGCTAAAACACGTATGAACTACTTACAAAACCTTCTCTTATTTCGCCTCTGCCTACTATAAAACCGATGGCACGTGGCGTGGTACTAAAAACTCGTCGGGTTAAATATGTTTTGCTCCAATAAATCATTGTTCACAAAAGGGTTTCTTTACTTAATCATTTTTTGTGTACTTGGCGGCATCGCTTTCAGAATGAATTAAATTTGGACCCATTTTTACTATAATAACGTTAAGTCGAGACTGAGATATGGCATTTGCTTTTGGGGATGGTCAACCCTTGCTCCAAACGTGTTTATTGTACAGAAACGCATTTTAAGAACAATTGTCGGAGTTTTAAATGGCACAACCCGTGTACCTTTTTTTAAAAAATATAAAATGTAACACTGGCGAGTTTGTATATTTTCAAGGCTTGCTTGCATGTATTTAAAAATAAAAATTATTTATTAAAAAAATCCGATATACATGATAAAAACACTAGGCAAAAAAATAATCTGTATGTACCTTTTAGTAAATGTAAACTTTCCGTCAGATCTGTAAAAACAGTGGGTCCTAAACTGTTTAATAATTTACCAGAACATTTAAGAAATTGTACAAATATTAACAATTTTAAAATCAGTCTAAAGTCATTTCTCGTACAAAAATGTTTTTTAAAAATTAGTGATTTTTTACCGCTGTGACAATATTCTTTTATTTTTAGTTTAGTTTAGGTTAGGTTGGTGTATGACTGTTCATGTACAATGTTTTCATTGTGATTTAGGGAAGACAATAAATAAATACAAAAAAATATTTGGTTGGATGGGGTTTTAAGAGGTGAGAAATTAAAATTCGCTATACATTTTATTGTAAACCCTAGAAAGCGCGACTTGAGGTATCTTGCACAAATTAAAACAAAATAAATATTTGACTGTATACGTAACTTTTAGATTAAAATTATTATTATTTAACATACTTTACTTAAAAAAGTGTGGTTTGTAAAAGTTGATTTAAGCAGCTGTTTAATATTTCTGGATTTGAAAAAATCACTTCCTGAATGGCCAGATGTAATTTATACAGAATATTTTAGAATTAGATACCAGATTTAGAGTTTGAATCCCTGGGTAATTTTAAAAGATATGTTTTAACAACCCTATATCCTACATACATGACTTAACTTTTGACATTCAGGGAGGTAAAATTTTAAAGAAACTAGCTCTTCTTATCAGTTACCATGATACCACACTGTATCACAAAATTGAAAAAAAATTAATTACATGAGTTTTCTTTTTTTTCTCTCTTTGGTTTGCCCCTCACCAAAGAAACTTCTAAGATTGTATAAAAAAATCTAATACAGTGCAGACTCGATAATCCGAACATTCGATAATCCGAATTCTTCAGTAGTCCGAACAAGCATTTTCAATACATTGGGTACTCTGTAATCCGAATTTCATAGTATTCGATAATCCGAACCTGTAGATTTAGGTCTATTTCCTATCGAAATTGTGACTAGATGTTCTGGGATTCCCCCAATTACCCTTTTGTTTATATCTGGGACCATATCTTCACATTTAAAAGATGTGAAGGATTTTCCCTGCTTTTGAGCAGTGATATTTACATACTTTGCTTATTACATGGTATGTTTGTAATGCCATAGCAGGGGATGGATTTGTAACTTTCGAAAAAGGCATAGTCTTCGTTCTTTAAAAGTGTGCGGCGAAAAACTCTCCAACGATCAAAGTATCGTCGATCCTTTCTTGACTACATTTAAAGAAAAGGTAAGGCAATCTAATCTTGTGGCTACTCAAATATACAACGCAGACGAATCGACTCTCTACTGGAAAATGTTGCCGGAAAAAACGCTGCTTTGTTCCCAAGAGAAGACCGCACCAGGTCGAATAATAAACAAAGAACGGGTAGCAATTTTAGCTTGCTGCAATCCAGATGGGTCACATAAACTAAAAATACTAGTGATAGGAAAGGCAAAAAATCTACGGGCATTTAAAAACGCAGACATTCCTGTTGAATATAAATCGTTTGCTAATGCATGGATGACTACAAAGATAGATTTTTTTATCAATCATTTATACGTCAGGTTAGGGGTATTTGGGAAGTCACAATTTCCCTGAAATAGCGCTGTTAATCATAGATAATGCCTCAAGTCATGGAACTGTATAAGAGATGATCTAGTAAAGATGGAAGATTTACAACACTATTCCTCCCACCAAATTGTACAGCACTCTTGCAACCTATGGATCAAAATGTTATCAGACTAACAAAATTATTTTATTAAAAAAGCCTTCTAGCCTACATTTTATCAAGTAACGAGACAGCGTTGTTACGTTGTTAAAAACTCTTAACCTAAAAAATGCAGTATGTCTGCTATGCGATGCTTGGAAAAAGGTCTCTTCTAAAGTCTTGCAGAAGTGCTGGAACAAAATTATGTCCGATAACGATGAAGACATTGAATATGATGATGAAGATCTAATTCCTCTATGCGAATTACGCCATAATCTATTTTCTTGGGATGGAGATATGGAAGGTAAATAAAAATGTTTGTTGTTGTTTGTATTATTTTATTTAACTATATTTTTAGATGTTGCCGGAATGCTTAATGTTCATAATTGGGTTGAAAATGATGAAGATCTGTTACAACTGAAAGGAGCAGATGGAGATAAACCTAAAGTTAACGAGCATGAGGGCTCGGAATTAGATAATCAAAACAAAACTGTGGTGAAGCAGCTAAAAGTTTTAACCTATGTTTAAAATAAGCCGAAGAAAATGATATTTCACTTTTTTGCATTTAATAATAAAAATTTAAATAAAAGAGCTGCTTCGCTAAACCGAATTATTTGCTAATCCGAATCGCTTTGGTTTTTATTAGTTCGGATTATCGAGTCTGCACTGTATTTTTATTTTTGTTGGTAAATTCAAATAAATTATGATAAGAATTTCCAAAATTTGCAGAAATATCCTATTTTTGAAAAAAATATAGCCAAATATATCGTAATACAATAAAATATAAATTTTTGCTAAATTTTCAGATGCCTCTAATTAGGTATCAAAAAAAAACAGATATTTTTGCGCATTATATGGTTTGACAATAGAATTTGATTTAAGGTACAAAAAATGGAAACAGATATTATAATTTAACAATCTGAGGACCGCCACTGCCCCCTGAGGAAAATTAAAATTACCCGGTTACCTCAAGCATTCACATTTGAAAGAGTAACGTCGGAAATTTTATATTTTTAAGGGTAGCATTAAAAAGGGTTTAGAGTTTGGGGGATATTAATAATAAATTTCGGGGTGTGGGGATAAGGGAATGGAAAGAGGGAAAAGATGTCTGTTTTTGAGTTGCTTAAAAATCTAATTAGAGGGTAGAAGTTCGGCCGGGAAAACCTCTAAAAATACATTATTAAAGGTAAAATGGTGGGTTGTTATTCTTCCTTTTTTTGTGTAATTAATAAATCTGTTTAAAAATTTAGTCGTCATGTTGTTTTATACTTACTTTAGTATAATGTTATGATCGGTCGTCCTAGTTAAAAGTTTGTCATTAATAACAGTAATTAGCAAAAAAAAAATTAAATTGACAAACTTGCAGCATTTTTAAACGGTTTTACTTAGCCTTGACCTGTTTATTTGTTATTTATTTGGGTCATTTTTTTTATCTTTGGACAAACCACGAAGGCTAAAAGCCTAAATACTAACGTACCGTGGGTGTCTTAAGCGGGGTAAGAGGGAGTTTGTTGACACGGGACTTAAATACTTGAAGATTTGGGGGAAGGAAAGACCTCCGCGGGCAGCAGGTTCCACAATCTAGAAACTCTGGGGATAAAAGAACGAACAAAGTGAGAAGTTCGGGGCCTGTCCAGTTGGACCGTATAGGGATGCATACGCGCGGAACCACGAGTTTCTCTGTTGGGAACAGTGAGTGGAGGAACTCTACTGGTCAATTCTTCAGAGCAGAAGCCATGGAAGTACCTATAAAAAGCGATAAATCGCCCACAGCCCGACGATGGGCAAGAGAGGGAAGCCTTTCTGTAAGTGAAGGATCATTAATGAGACGAACAGCTCTTCTTTGAATAGAATCAAGAATGCTCAGGGTTGTTGGGGACGCCATGCCCCAGATATGAGAACAATATTCCAAGGGAGGTCGGATTTGGGAAACATATAAAGTGTATAAATTTGAAGCGGAAAAATACTTTTAGCTCGAAAGAGAAATCCAAGCTTTTTGGAAGCTGCCGTGGCTATAGATACAATGTGTTTATGCCAGTTAAGGTTACTTTCAAATGTGACGCCCACGAGATTGAAGGTGTCTTTGCTCTGTAGAACTTGGCCGCTCATAAGTAGAGGATGAGTATTTGATGACTCTTTTCGCGACAAGGAACATGACTGTGTTTTGGATGCATTAAAATGGACGAGATTTTTGGCGCCCCAATCCAATATTAAATTAAGATCCTGAGAAAGAGATATCTGCATCGCTCTGCGTTTATTTTCCAAGTCAGGTTTAGTGATGGGTTTAGGAACCTGAAAACTGGAGTGAAGGGTACTATCGTCGGCGAAACTATGAATGGAATTAGTTGTGGACGAGAGAAGGTCGTTGATGTGAAGAAGAAACAATGTTGGTGCCAGAACTGAGCCCTGAGGGACTCCAGCATTTATTTGGTGAAAGCTTGAAGAATGGCCATTCACAATAACTGATATACGTCGATCAGATAGATAACTAGAGACCCAAGTACAGAGTTTAGTTGAAAGACCATAGGAGGGAAGTTTATTAAGAAGTGCGGCATGCCAGACCTGGTCAAAAGCTTTGGATATACATACATATTTAATAATTGGAATTTGACCCCCTTCCTGATGACAGATCGATCTCAAATTGGGTAGATACTTTTAATCTTGATGACAGGTCAATATAATAGTATATTCTTTATGACTGTAAATCCAAGATGGCCGCCGATACAAAATGGCGGGTGACATATTACCTCACTACAACCTCAATACGGGTATCAAATGAGAGGGATTTATTGGTAGAATAGAGCTCATCATGAAAAAATTAAAATCCAAGATGACCGCCGCCACAAAATGGCGGATTACATATTTTTTCCACCACCCTAACATATAGGGTGTTCCATTTTATAAAAGTTTACCTCTTAAGTTTTCTGGGGTTTTTAATGTTCATTTGTTTCCTTTTTTATGTTTAAAAGATAATAAATAAAAAAGTATACCGTGCATTCCAATTAAAACGAGCCACCCCCATAATTTGCTTATTTATACATTTATAAAAACCTAAAATCGTAAATTTTTATTTTGACATTTTTGTGTCAAAATTTACTTATTTAAGGTTATCCCCTCCGCCAACCAACACAAACATCAAAAAGTTTAAAGGGGGAAAGGTATTATTTGAAATATGAAAAAGTTTATCAAACTAGTAGCATTTTGTAGTCTCCTTAAGACTAAAGATTAGAAAAAACAATTGACAATCGGGTTTCTGAGTTATACAGCAAAATACCCTTTTTTTAAATGAAACGCCCTGTATATTTTATCAGCATTAAAAAGATCTTTTAAAATCCTTAAAAAAATTCCACATGTGATATATCCAATTTTTCATGGTTCCGGAAATAATGCATCCTCAAAATTTTATAGTACACTGGCATTTTTAAAATAAAACACCCTGTATATTACATTACCAGTAAATAGATATTTAAAAGAGCTTTAAGAAAATACCACATTTGATATGTCTATCTCTTATAGTTTTCGAAATATGGCCGTTCAAATCTAAAAATTACGTTATATTTCCATTATATCACAGCTTTAAGCTATAAGCAATAAGTTTTGTCAGTTTATTAACCGGGGAAAATATCTACTATCTTTCCGATTTTAATGACTATATTTCCAAAACTAAAAAATATAGGCACATCAAATGTGGTATTTTTTAAAGCTCTAAAATATCTTTTTAATGATGAACAGGGTGTTTTATATAAAAAGTCCAGTTTACTATTAAACTCCTAAGGATGGCCATATGTCCGAAACTATAAAAAATTGAATATATTACATACGGACTTTTTTAAAGGATTTTCTAATGGTAATAAAATATACAGGGTGTTCTATTTAAATAATGGGTATTTCTCTGTATAACTCAGCAACCCGATTGACAATTGTTTTTCTAATCTTTAGTCTTAAAGAGCGTGAAAAAGCTACTAGTTTGCTAATTTAAACTGTTTCATATTTTGCATAATAACGAAGATACAAATAACAGACACTTAATTTGGATGACCCTGTATATATATGTATATATAGATATAGATATAGATGGTGGGTGCTTCATTAAAAATAGACACTTTTTATCCTACCCTGTATATTATTACCAGTATTACCAATAAAAAGATTTTTAAAACAACTAAAAAAATTCCACATTAAGTACATCTAACCTTATTAGTTTCCGAAATACGGCCATCCCATCAGGTATTTGTGTAATTTTTAAAGTACCGCCATTTTGTAGTAGGTAAAGACATCGACTTGATATTCTAGGGTTATAAAGTACTCGACAGGAGCTTTAAAATGATGTACCACTTTTTCAACTTTTTGACGTTTGTGTTGGTGTAAATTTTGACACAAAAATGTGTCCCCCTAAAAATAAAAATTGACGTATTTCAGGATTTTTTGTCTACAAATAACCCTATTATGGGGTAATATAAAATAATGTAAGGTTTTAACCCCCTAAATGACAATTTTATACAACTACAGTTAGTAAAATAATATCATAAGACTGAAGTACTAGACATAAGTGAAGAGCAAACGAAAGCAAGGTATGGGTCTAAAAAAATTAAAATAAACTATTTTTACCAACTGTAGTATTATAAGGTATATATAATATAAAAAAATAAACAATGATAAGCTCTAAAATTACATATATTTGCAACTACAATTGGTAAAATGGAAAATATTTATTTTATAGTAAAATTTTAAAGCTCGTGTCAAAGTTACAAATATTAATTTAAAAGAATATTATTTAACACAAACTTGGTGTGAAATTTTCTTACCGAATACCACACGTGCTTAAATTATTCAGGAAATTTTTTCTCGGCCACAAATATTTTAAGAAAATTTTTAATAATTTTCAAAATATTCGTGGCCTTGAAAAAATTCCAGAAATAAATTTAGCACTAGTGGTATTACAAGTGAAAACCCTATACTCACAATACTTATTAAATGAAATGCATCGTCTCCATCAAATTTAATTATCGAAAGCCTTAAGATCAAATTTTTCGGCACATCCTTTATTATCTTAGGTGTATCGAGTTTCTTTTCTAACCATCCCTTCGCACACCCTCCTTCCGAAGTAATAAATTTGATTAATTTCATTAAACTAAATTAATAAAAACCCTTTCTTGGCGAACCGCGGTTTACCCCAACCGGATGACGTATGTCTCTAATTAAAAATCGATACGCTCCAAATGTTGTTCGTTTGCATTTTCTCTTTATCTTATGTATCACGTTTCTTATATAGGGTGTTTCCTAACTACGTTACGAAACTTTTAGGGGGTGATTTTTAATGTCTTTTTATAAAAAAAAGTGTATACAGGTCACTGAGCTAGTATGACGAAAAAATGACATCAAAAAGACGTCACTTCAACGCCGTCAAAAACACGTCATTAAAATGACGTCATAATTTTGGTCTCATGACGTCCTATGATCAAAAATAACCAAAAATGACTTAAAAAGAACTTCATAATGACGTCAGCTTGCTGCTTGGGGAGACACCACTGTACCCAATAATCTTAACCTAGGTAGAGCTTTACAAGCGCCTTATTACATTAAATAAATGTACCAAATTTAATGTTTTTTTAACACCCTGTATTTTAAAAATGAAGCAAGTTTAGACATATGTATACAGGGTGTCCTGTAATTAATTGGACATAGGTTAATGTAGGATACCTGACATGAAAATAAAGCGTTTGAGCTCAATATCGCTTAGCAAAATGTTATTGGTTTTCGTTTTACAGGGTGTTAAAACTAATTTTTACCAAATATTTAGTGAAATATCTCGGAATTCACTAAACAGATTAATATGAAAGTTGGTATGCTCTTTTTTAGGCCTTTTTTATTAAATAACCGTCAGGAATTGTGGCAAAAGATTGTGGAAGGAGTCAATATCATCAGGGCCCAAGAAGAATCATTATTTGGAGTCAGGCAAAATTTAAATAAAAGAATTAGACAATGTGTCCAGTGGATGGTGAACATTTTGAACATTTATCATCAATACCCTTTTTCAACTTTATCTTTGTTAATTAAATTTTAGAGTGTTCGTGCGCAACCTAATAAAAAAGTCGTTTATTTCAAAAACGGTCTACTTTTTGGAGATTAAAAAAGTACACCTTTTTTGACTAAAATTAATTGCTGTTTTTTATTTTTACTCGCAAATGTGCATACAGGGAGGTCAAAAAAGTTATGACCATTTTAATCAATCAATGTTATTGTATGTGGCGCCATCTAGTGGTAATGGCAAAATAGATATTATAATCGTGTTCCTCATCCCAAATAGTAAAAGTACACCAAATTTTACCTTAATCTGTCCAGTGGATTCCGAGATATTTCACTAAATGTTTGGTAAAAAATTAGTTTTAACACCCTGTAGAACAAAAACCAATAACATTTTGCTAAGCGATATTAAGCTTAAACGCTTTATTTTCATGTCAGGTATCCTACTTTAACCTATGTCCAATTAATTACAGGACACCCTGTATACATAGGTCTAAACTTGCTTCATTATTAAGATACAGGGCGTTAAAAAACATTAAATTTGGTACATTTATTTAATGTAATAAGGCGCTTGTAAAGCTCTACCTAGATTAAGATTATTGGGTCCAGTGGTGTCTCCCCAAGCAGCAAGCTGACGTCATTATGAAGTTCTTTTTAAGTCATTTTTGGTTATTTTTGGTCATAGGACGTCATCAGACCAAAATTATGACGTCATTTTAATGACGTATTTTTGACGGAGTTGAAGTGGCGTCTTTTCGACGTCATTTTTTCGTCATACTAGCTCATAAAAATCTAATGACGTCATGTTTAGAAATCCCGCCAGAAAAGTTTTGTGATATTGTATGATTCGTGTCAAAAAATTGAAATAGGAAAAAACTCTACCGATAGATGGCGTAATGGACAATAAACTACTACGTTTATTCAACATCTTCGCTTTTTATTGCCTACACCGTACCGATGACCGATGAGACCAGAATAGTTCGAGACCGGTCTGCGGTTGGTGATCTCAATTAGTTTTGAAAGAAATATCTTCGGCTAGTGTAAAAATCTGCATCTCCAGGTTGGACAGTGTCCCGAGAAATGCGACCTTGCAGTGCAAGGAAATTGCAAGCAGTAAGGAGTTATTTCCTATTTTAATTTTCAAATAAAATATCGTATCATTTTTGCTTTAAAAAAAAAGTATATGCATCAAATTTTTGTCATCTTAAAGACGTCATTATGACGTCATTAACGGGGCGCGTCTTTTGTCTGTGACTTAGGGAAGTCAATTTAACGTCATTTTGTCGTCATCACGTCTTTGCTGACCAAATGTCACCAAAAATGATTAAAAAGAGTCGTCAATAAGACGTCATATATATATATATATATATATATATATATATTGTAAAGCACAAGGAAAAAATTCCCTACTGTCTTGGTGTATTATACAAAGTATTTTACTCCCTTAAAGACAGTCAAAAGAAAACATCCTGCTTTTCTATGCTATTCACCTGCTTTTCTATGCTATCCACCACGACCTCTCTCCCCAGATCGGTTATGGGAGTTTTTAGGTCATTTCATTATAAAAATTTCAAATAATTAATTTTTGACAACTTTAATATTAATTTCATAAAACTTTTTGATAGTAAATGACACAAAAAGCTCCATAACAATCTGAGAAAATCGTGGTGGGTGGCATAGAAAGCAGGTGACTAGCATAAGCAGATGTTGACTGTCTTTAAGGAGTAAATACTTTGTACACCAAGGTGTAATTTCCTTGTGCTACAATATATATATATATATATATATATATATATATGACGTCTTGACGACTCTTTGTCATTTTTGGTGACATTTATTGCAAATGACAGTATGACCACAAGTCTGGGCAAAAAGAGCACCTTAACTGTTTTGTCATAATGACTTGCATCTTTAAACAGAAAAAATTTGATCTATCTTTTTTTTGAAAACAATGATACGATGCCTGACGAAGAATAAAATAAGGAGTAACTCCTTACTACCTCTTGCTGCAGGTCATTTCTCGAGGACCACGGAGATGCAATTTTACGCTGGCCGAATATTTCTTCGAAACTATTGAATGTAAACCGCAGACCGTCTCGAACTATTGCTCATCGATGCAGTACGTGTGAGCAATAAAAGCAGATGTTGAATAGGCGTAATGGTTTATTGTCCATTACGCCATCTATCGGTAGAGTTTTCTATTTTCAATTTTTGACACGAATGCATTATCTGAAGCTTTCTGGCAAGTTTCTAGCGCATGACGTCGTAGATACATGAGCTAATATGACGAAAGATGACGTCGAGAAGACACCACTTCAACTCCGTCAAGCCCGTCATTAAATGACGTCATATTTGGTCTGATGATATATGACCAAAAATGACCAAAGCGAAGAACTTCATAATGACGTCGGCTTGCGCTGAGTAACCTGTCTAGGTAAGGACGCCTTATTACGTGGAAATAGTGCGCCAGTATGTTTTTGGCGCCCTATATCTGTGTGAAACGAGTTTAGACACATAATGTGGTGTCTGATCGTAGGTAAAGTGAGATACCTGACATGTTTGAAACTTGTATCGCTTGGCAAATGATGACTTTTGTTCTACAGTGTTAAACAATTTTTGCCAGAGCATTGTGAGTATCTCGAGTCACTGGTTGGATGGAAGTAAAATTTGTTAACCATACTATTTGGATAATTGTTACATAATATTCTATTTTACCATTACCGTGGCATACATACAGCCAACATTGATTGTTCAAATGGTCATGGCGACCTCTACATTGCAGTAAATAAAACAATTAATTACAGTCGAAAAAAGCGCTTTGTCTCCCAAAAATAGACCGTTATCATTATTTTTGTGCTGAGTTGCGCACGAACTAAATTTTAATTAACAAGGCAAGTGAAAAGAAAATTAAATGTTCGAAATGTTCGCCATCACTGGTTTACGTGTCATTCTTTGTGTTTGCCTGACTCCAAATGTGATTCTTCTGAGCCTGATGATGACGACCTTCCTGATCTTTTGCCACAATTCGACGATTATTAATAAAGAAGACTGCTTTCATGTCTGTTGTGGTGAGATATTTCACTAAATATCAGTAAAATGGTTTGCGCCTGTGGGCTAGTATGTTTTTGGCAACGTGTGTCAAACGCTTTACATTTTCATGTCGGGTATCCTACATTAACCTATGTCCCAGTGAACACGGTTTGCCCTGTATACGCTAATGTTAAACGCTTTCATTCAAAAATACAAGTCGTCGCGTGATTTGTTATTTTCCATTTAATGACAAAGGCAGCTTTGTAAAAATATGGACCAGATTATTGGTACGTGTTCCCGAAGCGGCTGAAGCTGTTGATGTTATGATTCCTTTTAAGTCATTTTAAATTTATTACCGATCGTAAACGTCATGAACAAATGTCGGCGACGTGTTTTGACGGCGTTAATGACATTTTTGATGTCTCGGTGATATACGCTTTTATAAGACATTCTCCTAAAGTTTCGTAACAGTTGAAGCACTATAAAAACGTGATATGAAATATAGCGAGCTGGCGCTGAACGCTGTCGGTACGAAGAGATGCCGTCATCTCAGTAAGCCGTTCTGAAAGTTTTCGTATTTGGTTAATAGTATCAAATTTATTGCTGGAAAGAAGGTATTGCGAAGATCGGACGAAAAACTCGATACACTAATAAAGGATGTTAGCCGAAAAACGTCTTAGGCTTTCGACAATTAAATTTGATGGAGGTGACTGCATTTCTTAATAAGTATTGTGAGTATAGAGCATGTGCCACTAGTGCTAGAATTGTTATTTCTGGATTTTTCAAGGTACGAATATTGAAAATTATTAAAAATTTCTTAAAATGTTGTGGCAAATTTCTAAGTGGTAAGCACGTGTGAAAAGGCCCGCACCAAGTTGTGTTAAATAATATTCTTTAGTAACCTATTTGCAATATTTAAGTACTATAAACAAATATTTTTGTTGCAATTGGACCTGAAATATATGTATATTTTGAGCTTATCGTGTTTATTTTTATATTATATATACCTTATCATTCTACAGTTGGTAAAAAAATAGTTTATTTTAATTTTTGAACCCATACCCTTGCTCGTTTGCTCTTCACTGATGTCTGTACTCCGGTCTTACATGATGTTATTTTACCCTGGCTGTAGTTGTGCTAAAATTGTCATTTAGAGGGTTAAACTTATTATTTTATATTACCCATAATAGGTTGACTACAGGCAAATCTGAATGCGTCAATTTTTATTTTGGGGAGACACGACACGTGTCAAAAATTTACGCCAGCACGAAACGTCAAAGTTGAAAGAGTGGTGCATCGACTAAGCTTCCTGTCATGCTATAACCTAGAATATCGAAGTCGATGTGCCCACCTGCAGCGGTACCAAAGTACAAGCCTGATGAGATATTGACCTGTTCGGAAGCTAATAGCAGATGTACCAATGTGGAGGTACAGTGGCACAAGTCTTTTGTGTGTACTATTGACAATAACGGGAAATGGGACAAAAGTCATCTGACACCCATATCTATAATCTATATCTATATTCAACATATATACAGAGGTCATCTGATCTGTTATTTGTGTCTTTGTTATTATGCAAAAATGTGAAACAGTTTAAATGCTAAACTAGTAACTTTTTTCCGCTCTTTCAGACTAAAGATTAGAAAAGTAATTGTCAATCGGGTTTGCTGAGTTATACAAATACCCATTATTTATCGACCTATATTTATTACCATTAGAAAATCTATGCGTCCCGTATATAATATATTCAATTTTTATGAATTTCGGACATATGGCACCATCTAGAGTTTAACAGACACATATAAAACACCCTGTTCATCGTAAAAGATATTTAGAGCTTTAAGAAATGCCATTTGGTATATATTTTGTTTTGAAATATAATCATTAAAATCAGGGAGATATTTTCCCGGTTGCTGACAAAGGCATAACAAGCTGTGATATAAATGGGTATGACGTATTACAGATTTGACAAATATATTTATAAGAGAGACAGATCAAATGTGTGACTCTTTTAAATATCTATTTGTGTGAGTGTTTTATTTAAAAATATGATAATACTATAAAATTTTAGTCACAGTGGATATATCGTAATTTTAGGTGCCACCTAAAAGATGCACAGCTCTTTGATAAATATACAGAGCCGTTCAAAAAAGGGTATTTACTGATAACTCAGAAACCCGATTGTCAGTATTTTCTAATCTTTGAATGTAGAGACACAAATCTTTATGAACGATAAACACAAATATTTCAAATATTACTACAAACTTTTTGATGTTATTGATTGGCGGAGTATTGCGCAAATGAAACAGAGTACGACACAAAATGTCAAATAAAGTACGATTACAATTTTTATAATGTATAAATAACGTCATTTGAATGCACGGTATCTTTTATTTATTATCTTTAAACATAAAACAAATATTAAACAAACACAAGAGGTAAACTTTATAAGTAGACACCTATCATTAAAGGTGATGGAAAAAAATATCATATTTTATTGACGACTGACATCATCTTGGTATTTTCATGATGATATTCTACCAATAAACTCCTCACCTGACCATATTAGTAGTGAAGGCTCAATAGCATGTTACTCATTTTATGTCATCTGGGCCCCGGTCATAAAAGAATATGCTATTATATTGATACTGTCCTCCAGGCAAAGTATCTGCTGGCCGGATCGTCGTCAGGAAAATTCAAGCCCGTAAATATGTACATGTATCCAAGCGACCGGGTCTGGCATGCTGCACTTCTGTAAACCGCCACATGTTTCCAAACTCTGTCAACGGAATATACTGGTCATCTGTCGATCATATATCAGTTATTGTGAATGAAAGCCATTCTTCTTTCGCAAATAAGCTCTTTGGAGTCAGGGCTTCCTGACCAATACGTGTTTCTTCTTCTGACCTCTCTCGTCACAACTAATTCCATTCATGAATTTCGCCATTTGACGTACCCTTCGCTCAGTTTCGAATTTCCTAAACCTCGCCAAACTGACTTGAAAAGCCAAACACGGAGAGCGATGCAGATATCTCTGCCGGGATGCCAATTTGGCTGTTAGTTGGGGCATAATCCTCGTCTTCAAATCTCAAACTACAGTCATGATACAATCGCGAAAAGAATAATCAAATGCTCATCTCTATATGACCCAAAGGTTACTACAGGCACAGACACCTTCAGTATCTCGTGAGGCGTGCGACCAATGACCTTAACTGGCATGTTTATTGTAATATAGCCGCGGCAGCTTTAAGCAGTTCTCTTTCAAACTAAGAAAATGTTTTTCGCCTCATGCACTTTAATCCGACACTCTCCCAACAGGTATTGTTCTCATATCTGGGGCATGGCGTCTAACCTGAGCATTCAGAGAGCTGTTCGTCTGTGATCGCTTCCTTACTGAAAGGCCTCTCTTGCCCATCAAATCGACTGTGTTGGAGACTATCTTTTTATAGTACTTCCATGGCTTTCTGCTCTGAGTGACCCAGTAAGGATTCCTCACTCTGTTCAACAGAGAAACTCGTGGTTCCTTCTGCAATCCCAGCTGGGTGACTAGCTCACTCCCGAGTTCCCAGGTGTGAGCCTGCGGAGGTGGCAAACCCTCT
>JACEGR010009315.1:0-27746 GCA_014170235.1 Listronotus bonariensis
CCCAGAGTTGGGTCGTATTCGAATACTCAGTATTCTGAATACATTTTGCCGGTATTCGAATACCTTTGTGTGTTGGGTATTCGGAATTCGGCAGAATACTTTTTGGTTAGTATTCGGGATTCTGTGTTCGAATACTTTAGAAGTATTCGACGAATACTTTTTTGAGTATTTGAATACCGGCGTTCCAAGTATTCGATTCTGTTTTTCCAGTATTCGAATACCGATTGCGAGTGTTCGTGAAAACCGAGTATTCGAATACTTTTTTCTTACAAATATTCAAATATTCGGTATTCGAACACTTTCTTTTTCCGGTATTCGTATTCGCATTCTGATAGCCACGGCCACTTTTAAAAAGCTAATATTTCTCTTTTAGCCAAAAAGTACTTTCACCGTTTACTTTACCTTTTTGTATGTATCTATGGCGTCCTTTTCAATCCTTAATATTCTTAATTCCATTTAAAGAAGAGCTGTTCTTCTTATTGATGATCCCTACCTTACAAAAGCCTTCCTTCTCTTGCTCATTGCCGGGCTGTAGGGAATCGATTCCTTTTTATAGATACCTGCACGGCTTCTGCTCCGAGGAATTGTTTCTCCCTATACACAGGCTGGAAAATCAAAGAATTTATCCCCAAAAGCTATTTTTTTATAAAGATACTTACTTACGTGTATTTTGTTTAGTAACTTTGAATTCACTTTAAATTATCGTCACAATGGGCTTTTAAAAAAATATGTTTGTAATATAACTATATAAAAAAAAACTAAATATTTCGAAATTAATTTAATATAAATTTTATAAAAAATATTTACCCAACCTTTCGTTACATTATTAAGCTCTATCCCGGGTAAAATTTTACTTTACTTTAATATAGCTAGAGCGCCTGCGGGGCTCTGTTAGCCCCGGAGGCCAATCCGGTTGGCCTCGGCTCTCTACATAATTTTAAAGGGCCCTTAGGCGAACCCCAAATCAGGGGCGGAGTCGAGTTTTTTTTTAAATTTTAAATTAAAACATTGCGTGAGAAAACGTTTGTGCTTCGCATTTTATATTGTGAACACCTAGTATAAAAAAGTTTACATTTTGGGAATTTTAAAAATATACATTTTTGGGAAATTTAAATATAATTGGGTTACTTAACATTGGGAAATTTGGTACATAAAACAATACGTGAAGTGTCAAGGTTTAAAAAGTAGAAATCAAACAATTTTCTAGGTTACTCTTATAATAATAAAACAAAAACATTAAACAAGCGAGTTAGCCTAGAAATGCAAAACAAATACGGAAAAATTTAATATTTAAAGAGAACAAAATTTTAAGACGGGGGATTGAATTGATTGTTTATTAGATAAGAAAGAGTTAGTAAAGTCAAGTAAAGAGTTAAAGTTTGAGTTAAGCCCCGTACGGGCTATCCCTAGGGATATGCCCGTACTAAATTTAATTAGTTCAATAAGTTAAGTTGGTTTTTAATGCAAAGTTAGTTGTGATGGTCCACCGGTCTCATTGTCCCAATAGATAGTTCCATATGGTACATTTGCCCAGTGACGTCAAGTAGTATTTCAAAATGTCAACGTCACATATGGTGGAGGCGCCCCCGTTCCCAGTGACCTTTGTGAAACGTCGGTTATGGTAAGCTGTGCCCGCCCCAGTTCCAGTGCCCTTTGTGAAGCGATAGGAAAAGTCGCTTATGGTACGCCCTTCCTACCCCTCAGTTTATTTGTGGAAGAAAATACCATATATATGGTAAAGGCGTCCCGTTCCCCGGAGAAGAAATGTGTGTGAAAGGACGAAGATGGGGAAAAAATATGTTGCGTAGCGTAGCTGCAAGGAGGTAGCAGCGTAGCTACAAGAAAAGGAAGATAAGGTATATCTTCAGTTTTCAAATATGGCTAAATGGTGTTAGCCAGAGGTGATAAAGAAGAATATGGAAATATATTTATTTGTGTCGAAGTTGTATGGTACGTCGTGAAGACGGAGTTCAGAAGCAGCATGAGGCTGCATTAGCACTGGAAGCCGCAGCTCTAGTATGGGGAAGAGCTCTGAAGTATGGTCTTGAATTGTGGGGTACAAGACAGTTAAGCGGCCCTGAGAAAGCTCAGGATATGGGGAAATTGGCATGAAGTTGCAGTAACCTGATGTGGAAGAAGAAAATGGGAATGAAAGGCAGACAATGGTACGTGGAGGAAGTACGGGACAATTGGCCAATGGAACGCACCATCAAGGACATGGACAGGAAGGCAAGGTGGACACAGTACAATTTAACAAAAGATGGACAATCTAGAACATTATGGTATTTGTAAAGTGTTTAGGTAAATCTGTAATGTTTTTTTAATTAATGGTATTTTTTTTTGTTGTTTACATATTATAATATTGATAAAAATAATGATTTAATATGCAGAGAAAAGTAGCCTAAAAGTAAAATTTGATAATAACTCTTTTTTTAACCCACCGTATATTTAATAGTAATTTATGAAAGGGTCATTGCTTTGATGATATACAATATGCTGAAAAGGTCAAGTGCATTTCTAATAATGCAGAGCTTGCTAGTTTCAAATAAACATTTTTTATTTACCAAATTAGATGTTTTGTTTAGCACATATTATGTAATAAAGTTAATGAGTAATAATACTATGTATTTAAAGTGTTTAATATGGGAGGTATGAAATTTAGGCCACTTTTCTCTGAAAAATAATCTTAACCGTTACAACTATATTTAAATAAAACTACTTGGAGAAAATCCCAAATTTAGAAATTATTCAGTTAACAATGGAAAAAATTTAACTTTTTTCTTTTGATCAATGACAAATCTTTTATTTCTTAGAAAAAAAGTCAAGTCAATTAATAATTTTTGGATTAAAGGCTATTTGTTCATTTTTTTTTGTTTACATTTATTGAAAAAATTTTAGATAAAACTTTTTTTCATATTTTTAAAAACTTCGAAAAGTTAAGGTTATTTACGGTTATTTACATAATAGGTAAAATATTGTTAGATTTTTAAATATTTGTAAGCTATATGGAACTATCGATTTTGGTAATATTGCTAATATTTTTAAAGGGTTTAAAGTAAATTTGGCTCATTTCTAATAGCGTTGTGGGTCCAACGCTTTCAGGGAAGGGGCATATGTGAACACCTAGTATAAAAAAGTATACATTTTGGGAATTTTAAAAATATACATTTTTGGGAAATTTAAATATAATTGGGTTACTTAACATTGGGAAATTTGGTACATAAAACAATACGTGAAGTGTCAAGGTTTAAAAAGTAGAAATCAAACAATTTTCTAGGTTACTCTTATAATAAAAACAAAAACATTAAACAAGCGAGTTACCTAGAAATGCAAAACAAATACGGAAAAATTTAATATTTAAAGAGAACAAAATTTTAAGACGGGGGATTGAATTGATTGTTTATTAGATAAGAAAGAGTTAGTAAAGTCAAGTAAAGAGTTAAAGTTTGAGTTAAGTCCCGTACGGGCTATCCCTAGGGATATGCCCGTACTAAATTTAATTAGTTCAATAAGTTAAGTTGGTTTTTAATGCAAAGTTAGTTGTGATGGTCCACCGGTCTCATTGTCCCAATAGATAGTTCCATATGACACATTTGCACAAGTGACGTAAAGTAAAACCCTATATATAAATTCCAAAATTCTCAACGTCACAATATAGGAGTTTTTAAATATTTTTTATGATGTATGATGATTATTTTCTTTAATTAATGCTTTTTTTACTATTTTTTAAATTTGGCAGGTAATTTAATTAATAAATTTAATTAAATAATAGTAGGGAAAGATAGCCGATTCTGCAACCACCGTCCACCGGTGGAGCTCATTATCTCAAGATCTCTGACGTCATTCGAAATTTAGGAATCTTGCGCAACGCGTTATTTAGGGCGTGGTCCCTACTATCTGTCAAACCATAAATGTCATCTGTCACCTGTCAAATGTCGCCTGTCACCTGTCATATGTCAAAAATCACGTGACTTAGAAAATGGCTGCCATGTGTAGGATACTTGCGCTATAATCATAAATTGATTTGCGCAAACGCGAAAATTCCAAGTCATGCCGTTCGGGCGTTATCAACAAAAATCGTTATTTAACCTTGATGATGAGTCATCAGCGCGCGGTTTAAATTTTTTAAATATAGTGTAACGTCATACCTATCGAATAGCGAAAACCGCATGGCGCCATCTTTAGCCATAAGGGCGCTACAGCTGTTTAAAATATAGCGGGAGACACCAACCAGCGATTAGGACGGTAACCCCATGGCAAAATTAACCATAGCGGCCTTATTATTAAACTTAGAATAATGAAACTTGAACAAAGGATAGTTGCTAACGGCAAATAATTTCAAGGCCAAACTTGTCACATGATAAGGCAAAATTCTACGGTCCCCCTGGCACCTCTGCGCCCCCGCTTAAGCCGTCGGTTTAAGCGGAAAGCTGCGGTTAGATAATAAACGGTAAAAAAACAGTGGTAACTAAATAAAAACAGTGTTTGTAGTAAAGCATTTATTATAAAATAAAAATACATACATGGTTGCCATATTTCTTAATAATTCTTAGAATAATACCTTATAAAATAAATAGCAGTGTTTACAGTAAAGCAATTATTTTTAAATTAAAAATACATTGATGCCATATTGCTAAATAATTCTTAGAATAATGTATTATTACGGTTATTTAAACTCTTCTACAGACCCTGTTAATGGTGAATATTTTACAAGTTTGTCATGAATGATTAAACAGTAAGCATTTGTGTTTGCAGGAAAGTTTTCTTTTGTTTCAATCTCTAACCTTACATCAATAATGCCAGAATTAAGGATTTCATTTTGTCTTGAACAATCAATTACAATTAAGGATGCATTGTTTTTAAATTTTTTAGGAGTTAAAAGTGGTTCGTTTTCCTTTTCGTAGTAGCTTTCTTTGAAATTCTGAGTACATTTCATAGAGAGTAGCTATTATACCTCTTGAAATTTCCAAATTTAAATTATCATATGGATAAAATTCAGAATTTAAATAAAGCTTTGCATTTGATACATCACAATGATCAAATAAGCTACAATTTTTCTTGTGGTTATCCTTTCGATCTGTTTGAAAACCTAAAATTATCCATCTTGGTCTTTCCACCTGCACAGAAGTTTTAATGGTCCATGTAAGGTGTTTTCCAATCGGTATTGAAGGATGTTCTGTGAGTTCCCAGCTTCTAAAACCGATATCCAATTCAGTTCCACTTCCAACAATCTGTAAAAGTTCTAGTCGCTCAGCATCGGATACTGTAATATGTGGTAGCCTCCAAACAATTTTATCAATAATAGCTTGTACATTTTCTCCATCGGTAGTGTTAATAACGGCATTTTTATCGGAAGAACTTCTTAACAATATTAGTTCATGCTTAACATTTATAAGTATCTTTTGAAAATCTTCAGCGAATCCTAGTAATGTCCTTAGTGGAACACAAACATTAAAAGTTCCGTTTGAGCCCATCCCGTCCCAGGTAAAATCATCTTCAATACTCCAACCAGCGTTTTTATATTTAATTAACTCATTACCATTGTAAGAGACATAACCTTTCATTGTTGCTGCTATTCCAGGATATCTAGTCGAATCAATAACTTTTCCGCCAATTTCAAGACGAATTTCTTCAAAGAGGTGTCCCACAAAGTTGTTTACAAGTTTAGCAGTGTCTGAAACTCTTCCATCGGACCCTTTTAAAAGTCGTCCTTCCAAATAAATATGACTTGCCCAAGGTAGGGTGTATATATCAGTTTGTTGCACCGGTATTCGAATTTCATCATTATTTTTGAAAGAGCTGGAGTACGGTAAATGGCTATGCCTTTCTATTTTTGTAATAGAGTTATCAAAGTTTAGCGAATCTGTCACGTTTAAAATGCTCATTTTCTAAGTTTTTAACAAGAAGCCCTATGGATGCAAGAAATCTTATATTTTCTTCTGTTAAGCTCTTTTAGTGTTCCAAAGCTGGTTAAAATTGACAATTTTCTTGGCGTTATATTTCACAACCATAACACGTGTGCTCTGCACAACGTTCTGCAGTATACTGACACACATATCACAAAGTAGTTATTTATAAAGACTTTCTCAAATGTAATCTAATAGTAATAACTTCTCCTCTAAAGTCAACCAATTCACCATCTTGATCAACCAGTTTTAATTTAATGTTGCTGATAATTTTGGTGGATACAGGCATATAAAGCACATTTTGAGGAATTTCTATAATTTTGAAACCAGCTGGTACTGATGGCGAAAATTCATGTATTGTATGAACAAGCATATTATTGTGATATGCACCAGTAACGATATTACACTCGATTTTAATCACGTTAATTTTCAGAATATTTACAGGTGTTTGCGATACATGTTTAACGTTGGGCTTTAGCAAAATATTATGAAATCCCAACAATTTTCCAATAGAATTTGTCTTAGTAAAGTCAACTGTATGAGAACATTCAAGCTCGCACTTGAGCGTATTAACATTACCCTTTAGGCTTAGGGTACAATTAAAATTATTGATGGCTTTATTTTTTTCCTGTATGGCCTCTTGTAGATAATCATTTATTGCACTTATTTCATATGATCCAATCGGGATTTCTAGAGTAATATTACCCACATAAAATTTGTTATTACTATTATCAATGTTGGGTATGGCGTTAAACGTTTCTAAACTGACTAAACCAAGCTCGTATTCACTAGTGTCATCTCTCAAGTAGATGGGCGGGTTATAGGTTGCTTCTAAGATGGAACTATTACCACTCAAGCTAAAGGTATGCATGACGGTTGAAGTAAGACTAAATTTATTTCTTGAGTCATCTGTATTTATAGGGTTTTAAATAGAGTCCCAAACCGTTTTTGTATGGTCCTAAATATAAACCGCTACCAGTTTTGCTAATCGCAATAGATTCCATTGTTTTGTTGTGTCTCTTTTTCTTCTTCTAATCTTTCTTGCGCCGCCTTAGAATCTTTAACAGCTTTTACGATCCCTGATATTCCGCCGCTAAGTGCTCCTACGGCGCTTAAGCCGGCAAAAAGTGGTATTAAAAATGGTAGAAATCCGCCGACTACAGGTAAAGGTACTACATCTGCAGGTTTTTCTTTTTCCACCCCATTGAATGCTTTCAGAGCTACTTCAGCAGCGGAGAAAAGATCTTGCGGTTTCTCCCACGTACAATGCCTCCCTCGCTTTTTGAAACGCGGTCGCGAAGGGAATCCCCTTGCCTCTACGAGCAGCTTTTTTCTTAATTGATTTTTTTCTTAAACTTCTGCATGACCGTACAGCACAAAGTCTTTGACAATACTAAGGATTGAATCAGAATGTTAAGTATATTTATATATGTTACGTTATACTATAACTGCCATCATTTAGTTCCCACCCGTCATTGAGGCAACACGTGTCTAGAGCTACATAAAGATTATTAACAATAATAACGTATTTAAGAAAAACAGTACCGTATTTAAGAAAAACAGTGCCGTATTTAGAAAAACAGTGCCGTATTTAGAAAAACAGTGCCGTATTTTAGAAAACGGTGCCGTATTTAGAAAAACAGTGCCGTATTTTAGAAAACGGTGCCGTATTTTAAAAAACAGTACCGTATTTTAGAAAAACGGTGCCGTATTTAAGAAAACGGTGCCGTATTTAGAAAAACAGTGCCGTATTTTAGAAAACGGTGCCGTATTTTAGAAAAACAGTGCCATATTTAGAAAAACGGTGCCGTATTTTAGAAAAAAGTGCCGTATTTTAAGAAAACGGTGCCGTATTTGAAAATAAAGACCGTTATCGCTTAAGCTAATTATTAAAAATATATCTTTACCATGGATTTGAACAAGTTGGACAAGGATGCGAGGCGTAAAATAATTGAAGCTTCCAATAGTATTCGAAAAAATTCCAGCTTTTAAAGAAGCAGCAACGTGAGAATGGCGAGCTAGAGTTCGACACGAATGATGATGATCAGCGCTCAGAAGATAAGCGGAGTTTGCAAGAAGATCCAAACATTCTTCAACTCCTTGATAAACATTCGCGTAGTGTAAAAAAATTATATGATTCAATAAAAGCTGGTCGTTATGAGAATGCTGTTATATTGAAAATACGTATAAACCTTTGGCAAAAATAATATCCAAATCAATACAAAACACTCAATCTGGTAGACAACCATTTATACCAAAGTCCTTAAAAAGACGTCAAAGCGAAAATTTTACTCATACAGTAATAAAGAAAGCACGAACTCCTCTTAACTTTGCCAGTCCCGTTAAAAAACAAGACGATATAGCTGAACAAGAAAAAGAATATATGGATGATGAGCCGTCGGAAGATGATCAAATGATGGAAGAAGGCGAAACAGAGGAAACTGATTTAAACAGAACTATCTATGAGCACCAACCTGAAGAAAGTTACTTTGATGATGATGACTTTAGAGTCGACCCACAATTAAATCCTGTTCAGATTGATAGTATTCCGGAAGAATCCTTTCGAGAATATCTAGATCAGTATGATCCGCTACCTAGAGAATATGTTGAAAGGTTTTATAAAAGATACGGAAAACGAGTACGATCGAAACTATTTAAAACATGATATGGCTACTGATCATCTAACTTTCGGTGATTCTCGACTTGAATTTAACGGTCCAGATATTTATGTTAAAGGGGAAAAATTTATTGGAACTCCTGGTCTATATGAACTTATATTCAAGACCAATCCGTTAAAAAACAAATTTACATCACTAGACGAGCGAGCATTTGCAAAATTGGTTTTGCTAACGAATGCTAGTAAGAGAAACTTTAATGAAAACGAACAGCATGTTGGCAACAGAGGTGTCAAGTACATGTTAACAATTAAACCATTACTCGAACGTATAAAAGAGGAGCGAATAAGAAAACAAAAAGAACGCGATAAAGAGTTGCGAATTACAAGAGCACAAAATCCTCAAGGCTATGGTTTACCAATTGATACTCAACATAAAATATTTAACAATAATAAAACTGATTATATTTACTGGGATGATCCAAATGAGCTTGTGGATAGATTAAGATTGTTAATGGCTAGCAAGCAAGTGGGTAATAATAACCATCAAAATGAGATTATGAGTATTATTGAAGAGTTAAAGGAAGCCGATATTATTGAATAAAAAGAGTTGATTTAGTAACATAACATCAGTTTCAAGATGACTCTCGACAAATTCGGACGTAATTTAACTCATCCGTATCATTTAGCAAAAAAGCTTAAAACAGAAGATGGTGTAAAGGATAAGCCCGAAAACAACTTGTATGGCTACATGAATATTATGTTGGTTTGCGAAAAGGGTTTGTCAAAACATCTTTTTATAAATGGCACAAAATTTGATTACTACAGGTTTCCCATTACAAGTGGAATTATTGAATATGTTAATATCGATACACCTGTTAAAACGTATATAAACGCAACAGCATATGAAAAACCAAGCGAGTTGTTACACCAGAAGTTAAATTTAAATGATTATATTTTATTTTTAGGAGATAAATTACGAACACGTACCAAAATACATGTTGAGTTTATAATTAAATATCCTATTTTATAAGGTATTATTCTAAATAATTGCTTTACTGTAACCACTGCTATTTATTGTATAAGGTATTATTCTAAGAATTATTTAGAAATATGGCAACTATGTATGTATTTTTTATTTTATAATAAATGCTTTACTACAAACACTGCTTTTTATTTAGTTACCACTGTTTTTTTACCGTTTATTATCTAACCGCAGCTATGTTTGTTATTGTTGACGTATGCTTTGACCTTGAAATTACAAGGGGTACGTTCAGAAACCATTTATTAGGGTAAACTGCTCTCTGATTGGTTAAAAATAACGGTTCTACACCTGCGCTTAAGCTCCCCGCTTACACCCCACGCTTAAGTCCAAGGTTTAGGTGCGGAGGGTGCAGTGCCTAACATGTTAGGATTGATAACCTTGAAATCATTGGCGAAACGTCGTCGACTATCTTTTGCCAAGTTTCATTATTCTAAGTTTAATAATAAGGCCGCTATGGTTAATTTTGCTATGGGGTTACCGTCCTAATCGCTGGTTGGTGTCTCTCGCCATATTTTAAACAGCTGTAGCGCCCTTATGGCTAAAGATAGCGTCATGCGGTTTTCGCTATTCGATAGGTATGACGTTACCCTATTTTTAAAAAATTTAAACCGCACGCTGATGACTCATCATCAAGGTTAAATAACGATTTTTGTTGATAACGCCCGAACGGTATGACTTGGAATTTTCGCGTTTGCGCAAATCAATTTATGGCCATAGCGCAAGTATCCTACGCATGGCGGCCATTTTCTAAGTCGCGTGATTTTTGACATATGACAGGTGACAGGTGACATTTGACAGGTGACAGATGACATTTATGGTTTGACAGATAGTAGGGACCACGCCCTAAACAACGCGTTGCGCAAGATTCCTAAATTTCGAATGACGTCAGAGATCTTGAGATAATGAGCTCCACCGGTGGACGGTGGTTGCAGAATCGGCTATCTTTCCCTACTAATAATTAATTCAAATTAATGTATCAATAAGTAATATGATCCTGGTAGCAATATAAACTTTAAAAGAGGAACAAAAAAGTCCAATTGAAATGACGATAAATTATTTTTTTTTAAATTAAATTATTAACGTACCGTGGGTGTCTTAAGCGAGGTAAGAGGGAGTTTGTTGACACGGGACTTCAAAACTTGAAGGTTTGGGCAGCAGGTTTTACTTTATATAAACTCTATGAATAAAAATCAGTTAAAGCGGGAAGTCCGGAGCCTATTTAGTTGGACCGCATAGGGATGCATACGTGCGGCACCACGAGTTTCTCTGTTGGGAACCGTAGGTTTTATCATTAATAAGTTATGATAAAAAATGCGTTTAGGATGATGGCATCCATCATTAATAAGTTATGCTGAAAATGCATTTAGGATGATGGCATCCATCATTAGGTTTTGGCAAAATATGCCTTTAGATGATGGCATTACATTATTTTTTCCTAATGACAATAAAATGCATTTTTACCGTCCAGGGAAATAAAATGTGCATAAATAATGCACATGCATAATGTGTGTTTATGTACAGGGTGTCCCATATAAAATTAAATACTATAATTTTGGAAGAACCATAAGAGATACAAGAAAAAGTTAAATGCAGAAGTTGTTCAGTGAAATGTATTTTTTTAGTATTTTTATTGTATCTCTTATGGTTTTTCCTAAATTATAGTATTTAATTTTATATGGAACACCCTGTACATAAACACACATTATGCATGTGCATTATTTATGCACATTTTAGTTCCCTGGACGGTAAAAATGCATTTTATTGTCATTAGGAAAAATAATGTAATGCCTTCATCTAAAAGGCATATTTTTGCCAAACCTTTTTAATGATGGATGCCATCATCCTAAATGCATTTTTTCAGCATAACTTATTAATGATGGATACCATCATCCTAAACGCATTTTTTCATCATAACTTATTAATGATTAGATTAGATTAGATTAGATTAGGAGGTGGATTGCATATCCTATAACACTGCAACCTGCTCAGGTTTATTGTGTGTCCTCCGTCCATAGGTTAGAGCACGCTATCCAAGCCGGTCTGTTTAATCAGACTCCACAAGCTTGAAACTGGCCCC
Source organism: Listronotus bonariensis (assembly GCA_014170235.1). Lineage (NCBI taxonomy): Eukaryota > Metazoa > Arthropoda > Insecta > Coleoptera > Curculionidae > Listronotus > Listronotus bonariensis. The sequence goes on from JACEGR010009315.1 coordinate 11,643, forward strand.
TTGGTATATCTTGCCGCTTTAGGTTTTTCTTCACCCAGCCTTGCAAACCGCAGACGACAAAGGGCTTCGCAGTAGCACCATACGTGTTCTGCGGTTTCTTCCTCCTCCTGGCAGAACCTACATAGGTTTTCTTCTGCCAGGCCCATAGTTTCCATGTGTTTATTCAGTCTGCAATGACCTGTCAGTTGACCCACTATTATTCTTACTGCCTTCCGGTTATAATTCAGAAGGTCTTTTGTAAATTCTGGCGAGTAAGCCTTGATGAACACTTTCGCCTGACGCTGTCCTGGTGTTCTCCTCCACCAGTCTTGTGATTCCCTCATAATCCATGATCTAATGGATGACCTTACCTGGCATGATGGAATACCACAGTAGGGCTCAGGACCTACCATTGTCCTACCAGCCCCTCCTTTGCCAATTTATCGGCTTCTTCATTGCCTTCGTGGCCTTCGTGTCCTGGTACCCAGGCAATGGTTAGCTTGTTGGACGCACCCACCTCTTCCAGGGCAATTACGCAGTCCCGCACCAGCTTGGAGCTGATTTTGCATGAACTGAGTGCCCTGATGGCTGCCTGGCTGTCCGAATAGATTACTATGGTTTTATCCTCATAGCTCCTTCTGATGATTTCCCTAGCACATTGTTCTATGGCTACAATTTCGGCCTGGAACACAGTAGGGTATTGTCCGAGACCCAAGTTTATTTTCGTCCTTGGTTTGTCCCCATATATACCTGCTCCAACTCCTTGGTCTGTTTTGGAGCCGTCTGTATACCAGATTAGGTCGGCTTTAATGGGAGGCCCTGCCTCCCAGTCCTTTCTGTCTGGTATTAAAGTTTGAAAACCTTTGTTTAGCCAGTAGCTTGGTACCATTTTGTCTGAAGGCATCTCACACACTGAGTTGACTTCTTGGTCCTCCTTGAATCTCCATTGTATGGCCCTTTCCTGTCTTATGATAGGACTCTGGCCTTGTTTGAGACGGTATTGTACCGCTTTTACTTCACCCTGTATGTAGATGTGAAGTGGCGGTAGATTAAGCAGCGCTTCCAGTGCTGCAGTAGGGGTCGATTTCATGGCCCCCGTAATACATAGACAAGCGAGTCTCTGTATACTTTGTAATTGCCTTATTGCCGTCTTTTGTAGCGTCTTTGCACCCCAGGCAATTGACCCGTAGGTTATCATTGGTCTGACGACCATTTTGTATAACCATAGGTTCATCTTCGGACTGAGTCCCCAATTCTTTCCGCAAAGTCTTCGGCATCTACCCAGGGTAGTTCTTGCCTTCTGAGTGACTTTGCTTAAGTGTGGTCCCCAGGTTAGTTTTTGGTCAAAGATGACTCCTAGATATTTAACCTCTTTTGAAAAGGGGATTTCCACTCCGTTGAGCCTGGAAGGTCTTAGTCCTTCAAGCGCTCTTCTTTTTGTGAAAGGGACGGTTATTGTTTTATGAGGGTTGACTGAGAGTCCCTCCTGTTTGCACCATTTGTCAACGATGTCTACGGCGTTCTGCATTCTGCCTGATATGTGCTCTAGGTGACCCCCATTGACTACAATGACGAGGTCATCAGCATAACCCAGGCAGTTGTACCTTTCACCAGTCAATTTGTCGAGAAGTTCATCTACCAGGACTGCCCAATATAATGGCGATAGAACGCCTCCTTGTGGACAGCCCCTCCCCACTTTAGCCTCCATTGTTACTGTGCCTAAGGTGGATCTTATGACCCTGTTTCTCAGGCTGGCTTCGATCCAGTTGCAGATCGTGTCGGGGATTCCTTTTTTCCTTAGCGCGTTCATTAGTGAGAAAGTTGGTACGTTGTTGAACGCGCCTTCTATATCCAAAAATGTTGCCAACGCCACCTCTTTGTCGTCAATCGACTTTGCCAGGAGTCTGTTTAGATCGTCTAGTGCTAGATCCACAGACATTCCTGGTTGGTATGCGTATTGGCGCTTGTTCAGAGGATTCCTATGAAGGGTGCTTCCTCTGATGTATCTATCCACTATTTTTTCCAATGCTTTCAGCAGGAATGAGGATAGACTGATTGGTCTGTATAACTTAGGCGTCCTTTCTAGGGATTTGCCTACCTTGGGTAGGTAGATCACCCTTGCCTTCTGCCATAATTTGGGTATGTAGCCCCAAGCTACACATGCTCTGAAGATTGTGCATAAGTGTGGCGTTAGGATGTCCTGCCCTTTTTGCAACAACAAATGATAAATGCCATCACATTTTCTGCAACACGTGGCCTAATAACGTTCAATTGCCCATTTTGATGTCTTTTTGATACCTTTTTGCCAATGCCTTGCTGGCAAAAAATGTTATATGGGCACAGGTTATCAAGACAATGAAAAAAAGAAAATGTTAAAAAAAGTAAAGCTATAACTTTGGGGTAACCGTTGTTATTTACTGTTAACAATACATCCTACAGGGTGATTAAAACTTTTTGAAAAAACTAAAAGTAGTTTTTTAGTAATTAAAAGTATAATTAAACTGGACTCAATAATATTTTATTAAGTTAGAGTTAAAATTAGTCTCTTAATAGTACAGAATTGGGTCGAATACTTTAATTCTGTATTCGAATGCGAATCTTGAATATCATATTTAAAAACGTATTTAAATACTCAGGATTTGATTACAAAAATGTAATTGAATACAAGGATTCAGTATTCATGAATACCGAAGCAAAAAAGGCCCTTCACTTCATAAAACACACAAAAGTGTCTCTGACTTGAACTTGTGGCTTTTTGATCATTAAAAAGGCTGTATAATAACCAGGAGTCAGTATTCCAGAATGTTTTTTGAAGACCAAATGTGAAAAAAATCTCACCCCATTGAAAAATACACACAATTGTCGCGGACTTAAACTTATCGCTTTTTTATCATTAAACTGGATTTGAATAACGAAATATGAGTACAAAACAAGTATTTGAATTCAACAAAACTGGATTTGAAAACCGGCATTTCAATACAATTTTCAATCCATTCAATCCGTATACAGAATCTGAATAACAAAATATGAATACAAAGAAAGTTTTCTAATACCGTGATTCAAAAATGGTATTTAAAATCCAAAATCCTGAACACTGACCAAAAAGTTTTGAGTCGAATACCAAATGCCCAACACACACTGTATTCGAATACCAGCCAACTGTATTCTGAATATGATTCAGAATATGATTCAGAATATCGAGTGTTCGAATACTATTCAATTCTGGGTACAAATAAAATTGCCAATTTTATTAAAATTGGATAAGTTATGTAGGATATTAAATTTTAATAAATAAATTTGATAAATTTTATAAATAGTTTTAAAAACTAAAACACGCTTTTATATGCAATCGAACTAAAATTAGAAAATAATTTTTCATTACAAAGAGTTTGTATTACAGTAATTAAAGGTCAAACAATGAATCATAATTATATACCTCAAAATTAAAATAGAATAAAATTTTATAATAATTCTATTTTGAGGTATATAATTATGACTCATTGTTTGACCTTTTATTACTGTAATACAAACTTTTGTAATGAAAAATTATTTTCTAATTTTTAGTTCAGATGCATATAAAAGCGTGTTTTTTAAACTATTATTTATTTTTCATTTTTTAGTTCGATATATCAATTAGTTTTCTGCGGACATGTAATATTGAAATGTTTCACGAACTATTTCGTAATCTAATCATTTCATTTAAAGCTTCACTGTTGCATGGGGTTTCAGAACGCAACTACTCCGAACAAGTTTCTGTCAGCCTTATGATGAGAGTACGTCCGAAACTGCACGCATGCGCAGATCGCGCACTAGCTCTTTCTCTGTTACTCTCCTACAGAAAATCTATAAAGGAATTTATTTATCCTGGCGATCCTAATCAGGATAACGGGATACTGTTTGCAGATTATTGCATTGTCATGGGTCCTTGATGCGTGTACAAAGTTTCAAAGAAATCGAATCGCTGGAAGTTGGTGAAAATTAAGCTTAAAGATTCTGTTACATACATACATACATACATATATACATACATACAACCCAAGCTAATAAAAGCGTGTTAAAAAAAATCGTTTTTTTAAATAAAAATTTACATCCTGTACGTGGAAAACAGGGCATTTTCGAATCGATGTTTATATATCTTTTTTTTTTTCATTAGTAAAATGTTCTTCTGACATTCGGTTACATCCTGTATATTATCATGGTTTGGTAAAAATACTTCTTTAACGGTTTGCCTTATTTACCTAGTTTGAATGCTCCGCCCCTGATTTCAACCCACTGCACAGCTCAACGGTTTGCAGCCCCAGGCTTCCGGACCGGCATTCGGTCTCCACCATAAAGCCCTGCGGCAACAGGGCCCCCGGCGTTCCACATTAAATTTAATCAAATAAAATGAAAACCCCGTCAAGGCAAACTCCATGGTCGCCTGACTAAAGTACAGTATAATGTTTCGCTAAAGGAGAAATATATAACATAATTTTAGTTTTTGCTACATTAAGCATGTAGAAAACGAGATGGACAGGGCTTTTATTTCTATTTTCTTACCCACTTTTAACTATAACCTAGAAGAATAGAAAAAACCAGAGTTTCTTTATGAGAAGGAGTTTAGACATAAGCAAGACCGGTGATAGCTTTTGTCAGGGACGTGAGGGTGTGAGAATTACGATTTCGGTTGGCAGTTCTGTTAAAAGTTGGTAGCATTATCAGCTGATGACAGAGTCGTGCCTTGTCGAAGCTTTGTTTGGTAAAAACTGTGGAAATTTGCTATTTTCATTTTGGTTGTATACTTTGCAAGGATTTCCAGTTGTTAATGTTTTTGGTTAGTTTAGAGACTTCACATATTATTGGTTCGGACTCGTTTTATTTTAGAGATTTTGATAGTGTTTAGTCGAATAGTTTTCAGTCATTCGTGTTTTTATATACATATGATACTGATGAGTGTCCGCTAATTAATGGTACACAGAAAAACCACAGATTTGTTATGCGAAAATATCCATTAAGGATTTAAACAAACATACCTATATCCAAAAGTTAATGATAAGGAAAATACGGGATGTTAAAGGGATATAAATATTTTTTATTCATGCATTTTAATAATTTTTGACATGTTTTAAACATTTTAATAAAACTCGGTATCCAGAAGTTTTTAGCTATCAGCTATTTATATCTGAGCAGTTGTAATTATAGCTAATACGATGTTATTGAAGGTACATACTTTCGGGTGCACTGAACAACTAAAACGTGAATACCTTAAAAACGGTTGTCAAGTCCGATTCTTACTAAGTATACCTTTTTTGTGCAGAAAGCATAGAGAAGCTTACTAGTTTACATACATACAGAGTAGTAACAAAAAATTGGGTAGTTTTAGAGAATTTTAAATAGTGTACCCATCGCCCTCTAGTCTATACACAAAAATTAATATTCGATCTGAAAAGCTAATGTTTAAAAACACCGAGATACCGTTTTATTAAGATATTTAAAAAGGGGAATAATTATCGAAATAAATTTACTTTTTCTTTTTACTATGACAATCTTAATATTTTGGCATAAGGAATCTGTAGTTTCAGTTCTTTTTTGTTTTCTCCTTAATTCTACGCCACTGATCTGCCTAAAATCAAACATGGCCGAAAATGGCCCGACTTCACGTCACAGCCGCGCTAGCCAATATGGCGAATGTCGTGACCTTATCTCATCAATCGACTTTGAAGAGATAAACTTTTTAAATGGAACTATTGGCATAGATAAAGAGGGGAGGGGGTAAAGGTAATAACCCCATCCAGGAAGGTTGTAAAATGTTTGGAGTGTTACTAGAATTAGGTTCTGAAGTAGGGTTTGTGGGTTGGGAGACCTTTTTACAAATAGAGTAAGAATATATGTTTTTTGAAGGTGAAAACTTTTTTTGCTCTTCAAAAATTTTTTAGCCAATTTTCAATTTTGGCATACAAAACGAGGTTCAAACATACTTTATTCATTCGATTACCACCTCCCCCAGGAAATTACATTATCTACAACACTGAATTTAACAACCTGTATATTATGTCACCAGTTAAAACGTCTTTTAAAAAGCTTTACAAAATTACCACATTTGATATATCTATATATTTAATAGTTTTCAAAATATGACCACTTAAATCTGAAAAATCGTAGATATAATTTTCATAATACCTACCTACGGCACGGTACTAAGGTGAGACTGTAGATGTAATGAAACTTATACCCAGATTTAAATGCCCATATTTCCAAAACTATTAAAGATAGATATATCAAATGTAGTATTTATGTAAGGCTTTTAAAGGTCGTTTTAATTGGTAAAATAACATACAGGTTGTTAAATTCACTGTCGTAGATAATTTAATTTCCTGGGGTGAGGGGTAATCGAATGGATGAAGTATGTTTAAAACTCGTTTTGTATGCCAGAATTAAAAATTATATATATACAAGGTGTCCCATTTAAAACGTTTACTTCTTCATTTTTAGTGAGTTTTTACAGTTGATTTGTTTTGTTTTTATACTTAAAAGATAATAGGAGAAAAGTATGAAACTCTTATACAACACGTTTATTTTTCTATCGTTCTTGTTTATAGTTAAAAGTAGGTGGCAAAATATAAATGAAAACCCTCTACTTTGATGCTAAAAGTTGCGATATTTAAAAGCTACACTTATTCTATATTCCACACACAGTGTGATTGCAATTTGAGTTTTAGAAATTAACATGGTCAAAGTTTTCATGTTCACTTCATCTATTTTTCATCACCAGGAACAAAATGCCTTGAGGAGGGTGTCCAGGTATCTCCTGACTAAATTAAAAACTAAAAATTGAATAAATCCTTTAAGTGGGGTAAATTTTCATAAAGAATTCTTTAAGGTATTTTCTTAAAGCCCTTGGTAAAAGGGAATGCAATACCATATTTTAAACACAATATGTAACATATTGTGTGATTTTTTCTATAAGCTTCAATACATGAATTCATTAATTTAAATGATCATAATATCTCTTTCATACACATACCGGACAATTAAAAATTATTCATTTCTTTCAAACACTGTTAGTCACCTGTAGGATGTATTGTTAACAGTGCATAACAACGGTTTCGCCAACTTATAGCTTCATCTTTCCCTAACATTTTTTTTTATTATGGTGGTAACGTAATTATTAAAAGAGATATCACCATTTAAATAAAGACATTTTTGCATTGAAGCTTATGGAAATATCGAGCAGATGCAAACATTTTCGAGGGGTTTAAGACCTAATATAACGTATTGTCGTATTGTAGGGTACACTAGTTGTTCATTTAGGGAAAGAACTTGCAACAGGTTCCAAAGATAATATATAGATTTTTTCATGGTTCCTTCGGCAGAGCGAAATTTATCTTTGTGTGCACTACATAAACAATTTAAATATTTTTTCATTTGAGTCCAAAAATGGGTTCTTCCACGTCACTGGTCAACATATACCCACCAAAAAACTAAAAATTCCATCACCTGGGGTAAAACCCCTCGGGGAAGGCGTCCAGGTATATCCGTAAAACGATGATTAAACCATGTTTGGACAGAGAGCGGTCTGGCCTGCGGAACTCTGTAAACAAAAGGCCCTGCAAAACCTGATATTCGTTTGCGGGATCCAGTTTATCCGGCTTTTGCCCTCGGGTAGAGTCTATGAAATGACGTATCTACATCGCTGGAGGGCAAGTTTGATTAGTAGGGAAAAATGGTTGAGAAGTATATTATCATAAATAGGAATATTATTCCTTTTTATACTCTCTCATGAATCTTTTTATGAACATTTTCGTAGTGTATTGATTATTATTTTTTAATTTGACCTGATTTTTAGGTAACGTTACTAGGCAGATCGTTTAAATTTATTTATCTTTATCTAGACACACGGTAGCGTGTCAAGCCAAGTTTAAGCAAAGGACCTGGCTACAGCGCCACGTGTAATATTTCACGAACCACTTGGTGCCACTTTTCACCCCTCCATAACTCAAAACCTATATAACACAGGGAACATGAAACTACGTATGTTTATTTATATCTATAAAAGCCGAACTTTTATGATGCTAGCTCAAATGGTCATTAAGATATGAAGGTCCAAAAGTTGTCAATTTTCCACTGACTGACTGACTGACATATACATAGATCAAAAACCTAACCCACATTTAGATGACCTAGAAAAATGAAATTTAAAATCTAGCTTGGTAATGGTGTGTAAGCGTAGAAAAATAACCTAAAAAATAAAAAAAGGTAAAAAATAGGGGTGGGTACGGGGGTCCCCATAAAAAAAGGTACTATTTTATATTATTCACACCCGTCGCTATTATCATCCTCATCCAAATCGGTCATTTTCAGCTTCAGCAACTTGAAATTTTGTAGAATGCCACACTACTTGGTTTTTTAAGGAGGCTGGCAGAGCTATTTTTTTTTATTTTTACACTGTTTACAGGTATTGGATTTTTGTACAACAGTTTTAGCTTTAAGCTGCTGAAAAACTTTGGTTTTGTTGTAAATTGGGAAAAAACTTGACATTGGTTGTTTTTGTGAAACTAGGCAATATTCCAGACGCATTATTTGGCAGACTAGCTACAATAGGTGGTCAGAATATGACAACGGAATTTTTACATAGGGTGGTGCAAACAGCACACAATAAGATAAAAATGACATTGGTTGTTTTTGCAAAAACCTTTTAATTGTACAAAACATGGCCCTCATTTAGATCTCCATTTTTTGCGACAAACCCACAGCCAAGAATAATTTTAGTATTATTAAACTTGGCTCACGTTTTTTACATTTATGTTATCGGGGGATTTTAAAATGACCCACCTGACCCATTTCTCCATAGGATGGTGAATGCGCTAACATTTAACTGCTACGACCAGTTTTTCCGTTCGTTCTCGGTAGTGATTAGACGTTGAAAGGAAGCTTATACCGGGCTTTCACGTGGAATCGTGCATGGAGGATGTAGAAGACGTACTTGTGCCCTAGGGAAGATAGGAAACTCACTGCTAAATTAAAAAGGCATCTTTTTTCTGGAACTAGGCGCTGTGAGTGAAGATTCCTATAACCTGGGTAGCTTTCCAGTGACGATTTTTTGGTGCGTCAGGGCTTGAAGCTCTTGATCTGCTACAAAAAGTTAGTCACTGGAACGCATCCTTAGACAAGGAAAGAGAAATAACTTAAAAAAATTAAAATTTCTGTTTTTTTAACCTTTTTTGGCTTTATAATAAGTATCTCTTTTTAATATCTAATTCCATTTTAAACAAATAATTTTAAGAAATCCATCCTTAAACATAAAAATAAACAAGTTTGAAGCACAAAAACCAAAAGAGGGGCCGGTGCATGAGGAGCAAGGGGAAAGAAAAACGGAGTAGTTCAGGTGCACAACACTTTACGTTACTGGAACGCCAAAAAGTAGAACGAAATGCCCCTGAGCTACTCGGGAGCGCTCTATTTGCGTCACTGGAGAGCCACTCAGATGTTTTTCTGTTTGGCGTACTGCACGAGGTATTCTTCGATGGCAGAGTGGTGGCGGGCGCTGCCGGTGACGTCAGTACTGAAAAAACCCGTTTTGCGCGATACCAGTAGCAGTTCTTGGAAAGATGGCCGCAATTTATGCATCTCATAGTTTCGTTATTGACATGTGCTAGAAACTTCTAGGAGGTACAAAGTTCGACTATTCAGAGATTCCAACGACAAAGTCCAGGGAAGTTTATAAGCGACATCGCCTATATGACCGAAAGGGAGAGAGCGGGCGATTTACTAGCATGAAAGCCATAACAAGCAAGCAAGCAAGCAACTCTGCTACGACACCGCGTTCAGCCTAGTATCGTTAAAGGCAAACCGATAGCTCTGAGAAATAATATTTTAAAGGTTCTACAGAACCCTAAAAGCAATTGAGGTCACACATCCCACATATCTCCCGTCGTCATAGCCCACCTTGTAAATCACGACTCGTCTTTCTTTTGTTCCCAACGCGTTTCGTATGTTTACCGTAATGTTCTTAATTGCATGTTCGAGCGAAAGATGGCTCGTGGCGGACTTACATTTCGTGTCTTCTTTATTATGCCTTCAAAGCGATTTATTGTATAACATGGATTAGGTAACTTTGTCGTTTTTAATCGTGGTCGTAAGAAAGAAAAAGGACAGGATTTTTTCATCGCGTCTAAAACAGCCCACAGACTTTACAACTTGTTGTACGACAGGTTGTATGGACAGTATAACAGACAATCGGTGCAACAAGTTGCATAGTATTTGCCCACAGGCACATGCAATCTTAAAAAAAAGAATTTTTAAGAAATTTTGTAACTAAATTAAAGTTTATTATTCTTAACATTTTTACCTACAAAAGGTATACGTGGTCTAAATTATATGGGGTGTTTCATAATAAGATGTTTATTCCTAAAGGCTGTAAATGTTTAAATAACACTATGTTCTAATTGTTTTAACTCTTCAGATACAGGTTGGTAAAACTTTTTTTATTAATGAAAGCACGAATATTCGACAATATATCACTAAACATATATTTAATATCGAAAGAATTATACATTCACTTTTAACTGCACGCTCACTCAAGTAGGAGAGAAACAGATGTCGAACGACGCGGAAATTGTGCCTCTTTGTCGGTCGTTCCGCGCTCTCGCTTGCACTTTAAGCCTTGAGTAAGACGCGCGAGGTAACGCTACATGAGTCATGCTTTTTGGTGCGTGAAGCCGGGTCCATCGAATTATAAGACGTTGTCACGTCAAAAAATTATTTTTATAATATCTGTGATACCAGCATTAATATTTTAACGAAATTTGCAACTACTATACATTAAGATGCATGCATTTTTTATACATACAATTATATTTACAATTTACAATTACCTCTAATCAATTCTTCTTTTTTGACAAATGGTTTATCCGTTAGGAAAATAAGAATCTTTATGCATAAATATCTAGTTTCTAAACGAAAGGCAGTTATTTTTCTTAGCGATATTCACCCTACTAGCCGGATTTAGCACTTTCTGACTTCTGGCATTTAAAAAAATCCATGGGATGCATTTTTCATCGAACAAGAAGGAACAGTAGTTGAGCAAGAGTAATCCGCGATTCATATTAGGAAAACACTCAAAACGTCAATCTCCCGATTTTTGGTTTGTGTCTTAGCTAGAAAGAAGTACTTTTGAAAGCATTAAATTGTATAAAAAACTTTAGGCATAATTGTCTTACAAACCAAATAAAACAAAGAATCGGTAAGTTAGCGACTTGAACTGCAGTCACAACAAAACGAACTTTGTACATTTGCCTTTATTACAGAATTGTTAACGTAATCTTCTTCTAACAATTTTTTAATTTTATTAATTCAATTAAGAATACATGATATTTAAAAATACGATACTTACTGCAACAACAGCAAGCAAAATATGACTTAAAAAATGTCATAGTAGGCCAAAAAGGGTTCAAAAGTTTCCGATAGGGCGCTAAATTGCAACGTTGCTAGGTCGCTTAATTTTAATCGTTAATACACCACTTTGTGATATTTTATTGAAAAAAGAGTTTTTTATGACATGTATAATTACAAAAAGAAAAATAAACTTTTATTAGTTTTTTAAACAAAGAAACCAAAAATGGGGGTAAAAACTTCCTGTGTCACCTCGTATAGCTAGGAAAACCTTTTAAGCAACCCTTGGGTACCTTTTCAATATCGGCACACCGGCGGCACTTCTCAGCGAAAAGTATCGGCATTACGTTGGCAAATGATCACCATCACGGTATAATTAACGGCCGTGCCCGTCGGCACGCACACGAATTTTTCACTTGTTCCCACGTCACGGCTGGCTGGCCGACTTGCTGCAAATATCGGAATCGGGCCCCCGGGGGCCACGTCGTCGCACTGAGCCAGTACGGCCCTGAGGGCTGATCCGTAACGTGCTCGAGAGATATGCGGAGTAGGAAAATGTCGTTGATCACTCGGGGCAGCTGTTTTTCTGAGAGTGATTGTTTCAGCTTTTCTGATTATCAAACTTTTGATTTGGTGCGTTTTTGTCCCATAGATAGATTGTATTTGTCCAAAACATTGGGTTTATACATAATTATATCTTTCTCTCTATTGGCATTCGCCCTGAACATATAAAACCTTTTAAGACCATTTTATATTATAAAATTAATAGGGTGTTGGTACCCAATTTACTATGGTCCCCGAGCCCTAGAAAGGTCGTAAGTGTTGTTTCCTGGTAATAAAATGGTATACAGCTCGGGCGCCCGAGTGCTCAGGCAGGCACCGTTTACCTGGAAGGGTTTATTTATGGTTTGGGTTTGATTTACTTATTAGAAACTTAGCATTTTTGTTGTGACTTGTGTGTTGCATTTTCGCCATGAATCCTGAAATAGTCCAAATAATTGTGAGTGGAAGAGGAAAACAGTCCTGGTTAGTTCATTAAACAAATTTATAAACATTCCTACAATCAGTGGCGTAGCTATGGCAGCAGGGGCCCAGGGACAAAAAAAAGAAAGTAGGGCCCCTAAAAATTTGAAGAGCAAAAAAAAGGTCATCCTCGCGATGGTTTGTTTTTGACTTTCTTTATATATCTTAAAAGGTCCTTACTTCATTTCCCATCGCATTTGTTTCTGATCCAAGGGACCCCCTAAGCTTGGGGGCCCCCATAGTAGCTACGCCACTGCCCACAATCCTGTTTTATTACCTATTCGGTATTCGTACCTATTTAGAGGCAGTCAGGTACCGTAAACATGTTGGGAACCAATTTACATACTACTTGAGCAAGCAGTTTTGGTACATCGGTGAGTATAATAGAATATTAAAATAAGCAGTATTAGTCACGCATGTTTACATGCCGGAATTTAGTCAGATGGTCTGTTTTCCTCACATTGCCTATGTGGTATGGTATTTAGCTTAACCGGTATAAGTCGTCAGGGCCCAAAATTTTCTTAAAATATTCGTGGCCCAGAAAAAATTTCCCGGAATAATTTAAGCACGTGTGGTATTCGGTAAGAAAATTTCACACCAAGTTTGTGTTAAATACTATTCTTTGTCACGAGTTTTAAAATTTTACTATAAAATAAATACTTTCCATTTTACCAATTGTAGTTGCAAATATATTTAAGTTTAGAGCTTTTCATTGTTTATTCTTTTATATTATATATACCTTAAATTACTACAGTTGGTAAAAATAGTTTATTTTTAATTTTTTAAGACCCATACTTTGCTTTCGTTTGCTCTTCACTTATGTCTAGTACTTCAGTTTTATGATATTATTTTACTAACTCTAGTTGTATAAAATTGTCATTTAGGGTCTTAAAACCTTACATAAATTTATATTGTGTTATGTCTGTAATACTACAACTGGTACAAAATAGCATTTTCTTTAATTATGTATGTGAATGACGGACATGACGTTAAAACAAATTCAATGATTATGTAAAAAATTTCCACTATAATTCGCTTCAGGGTACCCCAGGCAGGAGAAAAAAATGTCCTATAAATACTTGTGTTGTCATGGTAATGCAACCAAAACTACAAATTTGATTGGTCAAAAAAGAGTGGTGTGGAATTTTCATTCTAAATGTTTATATACCTGCGCATTCACCATAAATTGTAAAAATCTTGTCTACCAATCAGAGTTATCATGAAAATATGGTTGTTTATGGTTTGGACACAGAATAAAAGTCGATAAAGGCTCTGTTTTCTATTTAGTTTAGTGCAGGACTAAAAAAGTCAAACTGTGTAAATAGGTGAAAAAAGTTCTGTACTCGATTCTATATAAACGCGTGTAAGGGGCCGTTCAAGTATTACGTAAGCAATATGGCGGCGGGGGGTCTTGGTTTTGCTTATATTTGATGCCATGGGGGATGAGTGTCAAAACTGTCAAATTAATCCAATAGGGTGGCTTTATTGTGATAGTTTTAACACTTCGCTTAACCAGCGGTTAAACGGTTGAGTACTCCTGACTGCGCCCATGCTTCAAAACAATACACATTTTCGGTGATTTCCACAAATAATAAATACATTTAGGTACTTGCTTACAATCGAGTATGGGATTACGGCGCAAATGTCGAAATGTAGTTTCAAATAGATAAATCCAAGTTGCCCCAAAGTTTTTGCAACGTTTTTAAAAAATCCCATGCAAATACAAAATGTAGTTAGTAAACAAAGTGTGGCGTAAATTTAAATTATAAGCAAGGAATTTGATATTGTTTCTAGGAAAATTGAAGAATAATAATTGCATTTAGTGACTAAGAATAAATCCAATCTGCGATGATTTTTTATAAGGTGAATGTTAAAACCATTTGACGTATAAGTACCTACTAGAACTGAGGAATCTTGGTTCTTGAGTTTGGATTGCGTCAGATTGAAATACCGACGTTTTGCCAGCGATTGCTCAAGGGATGTCCAGAGCAAGGTTAGTTTATAATAAGGTTGCGACATATCCTCAACTTTTAGGCGGTTCGAGGTCGGGGACGCAAGGAAGGGCACTCCTCGGAGTAAAGTTGGCACAAGATTGGGTAAAATCAAAGCTGATGATCAATCCAGTGGCGTCTAAAATTTGCGCATTTCATTTTGCATTGTTTTGGAAGTGAAATTTGTTGAAAGATGTAATTCCAAATGTTTTTTTATTTAAAGTAAAAGAATATACAACTTAATAATAATTAAAAACTGTTGTGTAAACAGTTGTTCTACTAATACAATAAACTGTATATCTTCGGCACTGAACAACATGGCCCAAAAATGGAAAATGTGACGTCATAACACGTCAAAGCAATATGGCCGAATGTCGCGACCCTATTTAGACCGACTTTGGTTCAGAGATCTTTACTTTGGGAGATGGAAACACTGACTTCATAAGACAGATTTAACTCTGATGATTGACTCTGACGACTGGTCACAATAATAAACTATTTTTTTGTATTTCTGTATTTGAATGGCTTGATGTAAACAATAATATACAAACCAGACATTTTAGGAACGTATGTGTTGTTCGTAATATTAATTTGTAATATTTGTACCTTTCTCTTTTACTAAAAACTCGGATATCCATCAAATGCAACCAAAACTGGATCACCCTGTACAGCCAGTTTTATATTTTTGTCAAAGAATTTTAAAAAGATAATACCTGTATTGTTTAAAAATCTTTTGTTTAAACTATGGTCCCTCTAGAATAAACGACTCATCTAAAACTTAAATATAGTTTACCTTATTTTAGAAAAAAATATTTTTAATTAACCAATTGTATACACGTAATTCAATAATAAACAAGACGAATAATTTTTATAAAAACAATTTAATAAAAATAGATATGGAACGTTCAAGATTACAAAATAAATACAAAAAAACCTCCAATCAGGCGGACACAATTCTATGTACATACAGTCGAACAAAAAACTAGCTTGATTTTAAGGTATTTTATTATATTAAATATTAATTTATAACAAAAATTATATAATCTATGTTCATAGTTACATTAGAAAAACAAAATTTTACAACTACTTACATCTTTTACACTGCGCGACACTTTTGACAGTCTAAAAAATTTAATTTAAATGCAATTCTTGTTTTTTTTAATTTTTAAAAATTATTAAATACAGCGTGAAGTAAAAACTTGTGACATGGTCTAATTCTAAGCATTTCAATCTCCCCACCCCTTTTTACTTTTTAAACGGATCAATTTAAAAATTTAAACTTTGGGATATGAAATTTATGCATTAATACTATGGATGGTGAAGGGGAGGATAACCATCTTTTATTGCGGACAAAATGAAAAAGAGGCCATCGGAATGCAAGGTTAGTTTATATTTATAAGGTTGCGACATATCCTCAACTTTTAGGCGGTTCGAGGTCGGCGACGCAAGGAAGGGCACTTCTCGGAGAAAAGTTGGCAAGACTGGGTAAAATCAAAGCTGAAGATCAATCCAGTGGCGTCTAGAATTTGCGCATTTCATTTTGCATTGTTTTGGAAGTGATATTTGTTGAAAGATGTAATTCCAAATGTTTTTTATTTAAAGTAAAAGAATTTACAACTTAATAACAATTAAAAACTGTTGTGTAAACGGTTGTTTTACTAATACAATAAACTGTATATCTCCGGCACTGAACAACATAGCCGAACAATGGGAGATATGACGTCATAACAATATAGACAGA